>JAGDYQ010000147.1:1768077-1904518 GCA_021962125.1 Bulinus truncatus | reverse complement strand
TATGTGAGTCTATGGAAGTATGTGGGAGTATGTGAGAGTCTTTGTGAGTCTAGGGAGCATGTGGGAGTATGTGGGAGCATGTGGGGAGTCTATGTGAGTATGTGGGAGTATGTGGGAGTATGTGGGAGTCTATGTGAGTCTATGGGAGTATGTGGGAGTATGTGGGAGTATGTGGGAGTCTATGTGAGTATGTGGGAGTATATGGGAGTATGTGGGAGTATGTGGGAGTGATGTGGGAGTCTATCTGAGTCTATGGAAGTATTTTGTGGGAGTCTATGTGAGTCTATGGGAGTATGTGGGGAGTATGTGGGAGCATGTGGGAGTCTATGGAAGTATGTGGGAGTAGTGGAAGCATGTGGGAGTCTATGGAAGTATGTGGGAGTATGTGGGAGTATGTGGGAGTCTATGGAAGTAAGTGGGAGTATGTGGGAGTATGTGGGAGTATCTGTGAGTATGTGGGAGTATGTGGGAGTATGTGGGAGTCTATGGAAGTATGTGGGAGTATGTGGGAGTATGTGGGAGTCTATGTGAGTCTATGGGAGTGTGTGGGAGTCTATGTGAGTCTATGGGAGTATGTGGGAGTATGTGGGAGTATGTGGGAGTCTATGTGAGTCTTTGGGAGTATGTGGGAGTATGTGGGAGTATGTGGGAGTCTATGTGAGTCTATGGGAGTATGTGGGAGTATGTGGGAGTATGTGGGAGTATGTGGAAATATGTGGGAGTATGTGGGAGTCTATGTGAGTCTATGTGAGTCTATGGGAGTATGTGGGAGTATGTGGGAGTATGTGGGAGTATGTGGGAGTATGTGGGAGTATGTGGGAGTATGTGGAAGTATGTGGGAGTATGTGGGAGTCTATGTGAGTCTATGGGAGTATGTGGGAGTATGTGGGAGTATGTGGGAGTCTATGTGAGTCTATGTGAGTCTATGGGAGTATGTGGGAGTATGTGGGAGTATGTGGGAGTATGTGGGAGTCTATGGAAGTATGTGGGAGTCTAGGTGAGTCTATGGAAGTATGTGGGAGTCTATGGAAGTATGTGGGAGTCTATGGAAGTATGTGGGAGTCTATGGAAGTATGTGGGAGTCTATGGAAGTATGTGGGAGTCTATGGAAATATGTGGGAGTTGTGGGAGTCTATGGAAGTATGTGGGAGTATGTGGAAGTATGTGGGAGTCTATGGAAATATGTGGGAGTCTATGGAAGTATGTGGGAGTATATGGAAGTATATGGGAGTTGTGGGAGTTTATGGAAGTATGTTGGAGTCTATGGAAGTATGTGGGAGTCTATGGAAGTATGTGGGAGTATGTGGAAGTATGTGGGAGTCAATGGAAGTATGTGGGAGTCTATGTGAGTCTATGGAAGTATGTGGGAGTATGTGGGAGTTGTGGGAGTCTATGGAAGTATGTGGGAGTTGTGGGAGTATGTGGGAGTCTATGGAAGTATGTGGGAGTAGTGGGAGTCTGTGGGAGTATGTGGGAGTCTATGGGAGTCTGTGGGAGTATGTGGGAGTATATGGGAGTTGTGGGAGTCTATGGAAGTATGTGGGAGTTGTGGGAGTATGTGGGAGTCTATGGAAGTATGTGGTAGTATGTGGGAGTCTATGGAATTATGTGGGAGTTGTGGGAGTATGTGTGAGTCTATGGAAGTATGTGGTAGATGTGGGAGTCTATGGAAGTATGTGGGAGTTGTGGGAGTATGTGGGAGTCTATGGAAGTATGTGGGAGTACTGGGAGTATGTGGGAGTATGTGGGAGTCTATGTGAGTCTATGGGAGTATGTGGGAGTATGTGGGAGTTGTGGGAGTCTATGGAAGTATGTGGGAGTGTGAAGAGTATGTGGGAGTCTATGGAAGTATGTGGGAGTTGTGGGAGTATGTGGGAGTCTATGGAAGTATGTGGGAGTATGTGGGAGTATGTGGGAGTCTATGGAAGTATATGGGAGTATGTGGGAGTCTATGGAAGTATGTGGGAGTCTATGGGAAGTATGTGGGAGTATGTGGGAGTATGTGGGAGTATGTGGGAGTCTATGGAAGTATGTGGGAGTATGTGGGAGTATATGGGAGTATGTGGGAGTATGTGGGAGTATGTGGGAGTCTATGGAAGTATGTGGGAGTATGTGGGAGTATGTGGGAGTCTATGGAAGTATGTGGGAGTATGTGGGAGTATGTGGGAGTATGTGGGAGTCTATGGAAGTATGTGGGAGTATGTGGGAGTATGTGGGAGTATGTGGGAGTATGTGGGAGTCTATGTGAGTCTATGGGAGTATGTGGGAGTATGTGGGAGTATGTGGGAGTCTATGTGAGTCTATGGAAGTATGTGGGAGTATGTGAGAGTCTTTGTGAGTCTATGGGAGTATGTGGGAGTATGTGGGAGTATGTGGGAGTCTATGTGAGTATGTGGGAGTATGTGGGAGTATGTGGGAGTCTATGTGAGTCTATGGGAGTATGTGGGAGTATGTGGGAGTATGTGGGAGTCTATGTGGGTATGTGGGAGTATATGGGAGTATGTGGGAGTATGTGGGAGTATGTGGGAGTCTATGTGAGTCTATGGAAGTATGTGGGAGTCTATGTGAGTCTATGTGAGTCTATGGGAGTATGTGGGAGTATGTGGGAGTATGTGGGAGTCTATGGAAGTATGTGGGAGTATGTGGAAGTATGTGGGAGTCTATGGAAGTATGTGGGAGTATGTGGGAGTATGTGGGAGTCTATGGGAGTATGTGGGAGTATGTGGGAGTATGTGGGAGTCTATGTGAGTATGTGGGAGTATGTGGGAGTATGTGGGAGTCTATGGGAGTATGTGGGAGTATGTGGGAGTATGTGGGAGTCTATGTGAGTCTATGGGAGTATGTGGGAGTCTATGTGAGTCTATGGGAGTATGTGGGAGTATGTGGGAGTATGTGGGAGTATGTGGGAGTCTATGTGAGTATGTGGGAGTATGTGGGAGTATGTGGGAGTCTATGTGAGTCTATGGGAGTATGTGGGAGTATGTGGGAGTATGTAGGAGTATGTGGAAGTATTGTGGGAGTATGTGGGAGTCTATGTGAGTCTATGTGAGTCTATGGGAGTATGTGGGAGTATGTGGGAGTATGTGGGAGTATGTGGGAGTATGTGGGAGTATGTGGGAGTATGTGGAAGTATGTGGGAGTATGTGGGAGTCTATGTGAGTCTATGGGAGTATGTGGGAGTATGTGGGAGTATGTGGGAGTCTATGTGAGTCTATGTGAGTCTATGGGAGTATGTGGGAGTATGTGGGAGTCTATGTGAGTCTATGTGAGTCTATGGGAGTATGTGGGAGTATGTGGGAGTATGTGGGAGTCTATGTGAGTCTATGGGAGTATGTGGGAGTATGTGGGAGTATGTGGGAGTCTATGTGAGTCTATGGGAGTATGTGGGAGTATGTGGGAGTATGTGGGAGTATGTGGGAGTCTATGGGAGTATTTGGGAGTTGTGGGAGCATGTGGGAGTCTATGGGAGTATGTGGGAGTCTATGTGAGTCTATGGGAGTATGTGGGAGTATGTGGGAGTATGTGGGAGTCTATGGAAGTATGTGGGAGTATGTGGGAGCATGTGTGAGTCTATGTGAGTCTAGAGGAGTATGTGGGAGTATGTGGGAGTATGTGGGAGTATGTGGGAGTCTATGGAAGTATATGGGAGTTGTGGGAGTATGTGGGAGTATGTGGGAGTCTATGTGAGTCTATGTGAGTCTATGTGAGTCTATGGGAGTATGTGGGAGTATGTGGGAGTATGTGGGAGTCTATGTGAAGTATGTTGGGAGTCTATGTGAGTCTATGGGAGTATATGGGAGTATGTTGGAGTTGTGGGAGTCTATGGAAGTATGTGGGAGTTGTGGGAGTATGTAGGAGTCTATGGAAGTATGTGGGAGTCTATGGGAGTATGTGGGAGTATGTGGGAGTCTATGTGAGTCTATGGGAGTATGTGGGAGTATGTGGGAGTTGTGGGAGTCTATGGAAGTATGTGGGAGTTGGGGGAGAATGTGGGAGTCTATGGAAGTATGTGGGAGTTGTGGGAGTATGTGGGAGTATGTGGGAGTATGTGGGAGTCTATGTGAGTCTATGTGAGTCTATGTGAGACTATGGGAGTATGTGGGAGTATGTGGGAGTATGTGGGAGTCTATGGAAGTATGTGGGAGTCTATGTGAGTCTATGGGAGTATGTGGGAGTATGTTGGAGTTGTGGGAGTCTATGGAAGTATGTGGGAGTTGTGGGAGTATGTGGGAGTCTATGGAAGTAAGTGGGAGTTTAGGTGGGAGTTGTGGGAGTATGTGGGAGTCTATGGAAGTATGTGGGAGTTGTGGGAGTCTATGGAAGTATGTGGGAGTCTATGGAAGTATGTGGGAGTTGTGGGAGAATGTGGGAGTATATGGGAGTCTGTGGTAGTATGTGGGAGTCTATGGAAGTATGTGGGAGTTTATGGAAGTATGTGGGAGTATGTGGGAGTATGTGGGAGTCTATGGAAGTATGTTGGAGTCTATGGAAGCATGTGGGAGCATGTGGGAGTCTATGGATGCATGGGGAGTATGTGGGAGCATGTGGGAGTCTATGGAAGTATGTGGGAGTATGTGGGAGTATGTGGGAGTCTATGGAAGTATGTGGGAGTATGTGGGAGTATGTGGGAGTCTATGGAAGTATGTGGGAGTATGTGGGAGTCTATGGAAGTATGTGGGAGTAGTGGGAGTCTATGGAAGTATGTGGGAGTCTATGGAAGTATGTGGGAGTATGTGGGAGCATGTGGGAGTCTATGGAAGTATGTGGGAGTCTATGGAAGTATGTGGGAGTTGTGGGAGTCTATGGAAGTATGTGGGAGTCTATGGAAGCATGTGGGAGTATGTGGGAGTATGTGGGAGTCTATGGAAGTATGTGGGAGTCTATGGAAGTATGGGAGCATGTGGGAGTCTATGGAAGTATGTGGGAGTATGTGGGAGTATGTGGGAGTCTATGGAAGTATGTGGGAGTTGTGGGAGTCTATGGAAGTATGGGAGTCTATGGAAGGCATGTGGGAGTTGTGGGAGTCTATGGAAGTATGTGGGAGTATGTGGAAGTATGTGGGAGTCTATGTGAGTCTATGGGAGTATGTGGGAGTATGTGGGAGTATGTGGGAGTCTGTGGGAGTATGTGGGAGTCTATGGGAGTATGTGGGAGTATGTGGGAGTATGTGGGAGTCAATGGAAGTATGTGGGAGTCTATGTGAGTCTATGGAAGTATGTGGGAGTATGTGGGAGTATGTGGGAGTCTATGGAAGTATGTGGGAGTCTATGGAAGTATGTGGGAGTATGTGGGAGTCTATGGAAGTATGTGGGAGTCTATGTGAGTCTGTGGGAGTATGTGGGAGTATGTGGGAGTTGTGGGAGTCTATGGAAGTATGTGGGAGTCTATGGAAGTATGAGGGAGTCTATGTGAGTCTATGGGAGTATGTGGGAGTATGTGGGAGTTGTGGGAGTCTATGGAAGTATGTGGGAGTTGTGGGAGTATGTGGGAGTCTATGGAAGTATGTGGTAGTATGTGGGAGTCTATGGAAGTATGTGGGGAGTTGTGGGAGTATGTGTGAGTCTATGGAAGTATGTGGTAGGATGTGGGAGTCTATGGAAGTATGGGAGTTGTGGGAGTATGTGGGAGTCTATGGAAGTATGTGGGAGTACTGGGAGTATGTGGGAGTATGTGGGAGTCTATGTGAGTCTATGGGAGTATGTGGGAGTATGTGGGAGTTGTGGGAGTCTATGGAAGTATGTGGGAGTTGTGGGAGTATGTGGGAGTCTATGGAAGCATGTGGGAGTTGTGGGAGTATGTGAGAGTCTATGGAAGTATGTGGGAGTATGTAGGAGTATGTGGGAGTCTATGGAAGTATGTGGGAGTATGTGGGAGTCTATGGAAGTATGTGGGAGTCTATGGAAGTATGTGGGAGTATGTGGGAGTATGTGGGAGTATGTGGGAGTCTATGGAAGTATGTGGGAGTATGTGGGAGTATGTGGGAGTATGTGGGAGTATGTGGGAGTATGTGGGAGTCTATGGAAGTATGTGGGAGTATATGGGAGTATGTGGGAGTATGTGGGAGTCTATGGGAGTATGTGGGAGTATGTGGGAGTATGTGGGAGTATGTGGGAGTATGTGGGAGTCTATGTGAGTCTATGGGAGTATGTGGGAGTATGTGGGAGTATGTGGGAGTCTATGTGAGTCTATGGAAGTATGTGGGAGTATGTGAGAGTCTTTGTGAGTCTATGGGAGTATGTGGGAGTATGTGGGAGTATGTGGGAGTCTATGTGAGTATGTGGGAGTATGTGGGAGTATGTGGGAGTCTATGTGAGTCTATGGGAGTATGTGGGAGTATGTGGGAGTATGTGGGAGTCTATGTGGGTATGTGGGAGTATATGGGAGTATGTGGGAGTATGTGGGAGTATGTGGGAGTCTATGTGAGTCTATGGAAGTATGTGGGAGTCTATGTGAGTCTATGGGAGTATGTGGGAGTATGTGGGAGTATGTGGGAGTCTATGGAAGTATGTGGGAGTATGTGGAAGTATGTGGGAGTCTATGGGAGTATGTGGGAGTCTGTGGGAGTATGTGGGAGTCTATGGAAGTATGTGGGAGTATGTGGGAGTATGTGGGAGTCTATGGGAGTATGTGGGAGTCTATGGAAGTATGTGGGAGTATGTGGGAGTATGTGGGAGTCTATGTGAGTCTATGGGAGTATGTGGGAGTATGTGTGAGTCTATGGGAGTATGTGGGAGTATGTGGGAGCATGTGGGAGTCTATGTGAGTCTTTGGGAGTATGTGGGAGTATGTGGGAGTATGTGGGAGTCTATGAGTCTATGGGAGTATGTGGGAGTATGTGGGAGTATGTGGGAGTATGTGGGAATATGTGGGAGTATGTGGGAGTCTATGTGAGTCTATGTGAGTCTATGGGAGTATGTGGGAGTATGTGGGAGTATGTGGGAGTATGTGGGAGTATGTGGGAGTATGTGGGAGTATGTGGAAGTATGTGGGAGTATGTGGGAGTCTATGTGAGTCTATGGGAGTATGTGGGAGTATGTGGGAGTATGTGGGAGTCTATGTGAGTCTATGTGAGTCTATGGGAGTATGTGGGAGTATGTGGGAGTATATGGGAGTATGTGGGAGTCTATGGGAGTATGTGGGAGTCTGTGGCAGTTTGTGGGAGTCTATGTGAGTCTATGGGAGTATGTGGGAGTCTATGTATGTGGGAGTCTATGGAAATAGTGGGAGTCTGTGTGAGTCTATGGAAGTATGTGGGAGTATGTGGGGAGTATGTGGGAGTCTATGGAAATATGTGGGAGTCTATGGAAGTATGTGGGAGTCTATGGAAGTATATGGGAGTTGTGGGAGTCTATGGAAGTATGTTGGAGTCTATGGAAGTATGTGGGAGTCTATGTGAGTCTGTGGGAGTATGTGGAAGTATGTGGGAGTCATGTGGGAGTATGTGGGAGTCTATGTGAGTCTATGGGAGTATGTGGGAGTATGTGGGAGTATGTGGGAGTCTATGGGAGTAAGGGGAGTTGTGGGAGTATGTGGGAGTGGCATGTGGGAGTATGTGGGAGTCTCCATGTGAGTCTATGGTCTGTGGGAGTATGTGGGAGTATGTGGGAGTTGTGGGAGTCTATGGAAGTATGTGTGGGAGTATGTGTGAGTCTATGGAGTATGGGTAGTAGAGGGAGTGGGAGTGGGACTGTGGGAGTATGTGTGAGTCTATGGAAGTATGTGGGAGTCTATGTGGGAGTCTATGGAAGTATGTGGGAGTCTATGGAAGTATGTGGGAGTCTATGGAAGTATGTGGGAGTCTGGGAGTAGGTGGAAGTATGTGGGAGTCTATGGAAGTCTGTGGGAGTCTATGGAAATATGTGGGAGTTGTGGGAGTCTATGGAAGTATGTGGGAGTATGTGGAAGTATGTGGGAGTCTAAAGTGGAAATATGTGGGAGTCTATGGAAGTGGGAGTATGTGGGAGTCTATGGAAGTATGTGGGAGTTGTGGGAGTCTATGGAAGTATGTGGGGAGTTGTGGGAGTCTATGGAAGTATGTGGGAGTCTATGGAAGTATGTGGGAGTATGTGGAAGTATGTGGGAGTCTATGGGAGTATGTGGGAGTCTATGTGAGTCTATGGAAGTATGTGGGAGTATGTGGGAGTTTGTGGGAGTCTATGGAAGTATGTGGGAGTTGTGGGAGTATGTGGGAGTCTATGGAAGTATGTGGGAGTATGTGGGAGTCTATGGAAGTATGAGGGAGTCTATGTGAGTCTATGGAAGTATGTGGGAGTCTATGGAAGTGAGGAGTCTATGTGAGTCTATGGGGAGTATGTGGGAGTATGTGGGAGTTGTGGGAGTCTATGGAAGTATGTGGGAGTTGTGGGAGTATGTGGGAGTCTATGGAAGTATGTGGTAGTATGTGGGAGTCTATGGAAGTATGTGGGAGTTGTGGGAGTATGTGTGAGTCTATGGAAGTATGTGGTAGATGTGGGAGTCTATGGAAGTATGTGGGAGTTGTGGTAGTATGTGGGAGTCTATGGAAGTATGTGGGAGTACTGGGGAGTATGTGGGAGTATGTGGGAGTCTATGTGAGTCTATGGGAGTATGTGGGAGTATGTGGGAGTTGTGGGAGTCTATGGAAGTATGTGGAGTTGTGGAGTATGTGGGAGTCTATGGAAGTATGTGGGAGTAGTGGGAGTATGTGGGAGTCTATGGAAGTATGTGGGGGTATGTAGGAGCATGTGGGAGTCTATGGAAGTATGTGGGAGTATGTGGGAGTCTATGGAAGTATGTGGGAGTCTATAGAAGTATGTGGGAGTATGTGGGAGTATGTGGGAGTATGTGGGAGTCTATGGAAGTATGTGGGAGTATGTGGGAGTATTTGGGAGTATGTGGGAGTATGTGGGAGTATGTGGGAGTCTATGGTAGTATGTGGGAGTATGTGGGAGTATGTGGGAGTCTATGGAAGTATGTGGAAGTATGTGGGAGTATGTGGGAGTATGTGGGAGTCTATGGAAGTATGTGGGAGTATGTGGGAGTATGTGGGAGTATGTGGGAGTATGTGGGAGTCTATGTGAGTCTATGGGAGTATGTGGGAGTATGTGGGAGTATGTGGGAGTATGTGGGAGTCTATGTGAGTCTATGGAAGTATGTGGGAGTATGTGAGAGTCTTTGTGAGTCTATGGGAGTATGTGGGAGTATGTGGGAGTATGTGGGAGTCTATGTGAGTATGTGGGAGTATGTGGGAGCATGTGGGAGTCTATGTGAGTCTATGGGAGTATGTGGGAGTATGTGGGAGTATGTGGGAGTCTATGTGGGTATGTGGGAGTATATGGGAGTATGTGGGAGTATGTGGGAGTATGTGGGAGTCTATGTGAGTCTATGGAAGTATGTGGGAGTCTATGTGAGTCTATGTGAGTCTATGGGAGTATGTGGGAGTATGTGGGAGTATGTGGGAGTCTATGGAAGTATGTGGGAGTATGTGGAAGTATGTGGGAGTCTATGGAAGTATGTGGGAGTATGTGGGAGTATGTGGGAGTCTATGGAAGTATGTGGGAGTATGTGGGAGTATGTGGGAGTCCATGTGAGTATGTGGGAGTATGTGACAGTATGTGGGAGTCTATGGAAGTATGTGGGAGTATGTGGGAGTATGTGGGAGTCTATGTGAGTCTATGGGAGTATGTGGGAGTCTATGTGAGTCTATGGGAGTATGTGGGAGTATGTGGGAGTATGTGGAGTCTATGTGAGTCTTTGGGAGTATGTGGGAGTATGTGGGAGTATGTGGGAGTCTATGTGAGTCTATGGGAGTATGTGGGAGTATGTGGGAGTATGTGGGAGTATGTGGAAATATGTGGGAGTATGTGGGAGTCTATGTGAGTCTATGTGAGTCTATGGGAGTATGTGGGAGTATGTGGGAGTATGTGGGAGTATGTGGGAGTATGTGGGAGTATGTGGGAGTATGTGGAAGTATGTGGGAGTATGTGGGAGTCTATGTGAGTCTATGGGAGTATGTGGGAGTATGTGGGAGTATGTGGGAGTCTATGTGAGTCTATGTGAGTCTATGGGAGTATGTGGGAGTATGTGGGAGTATGTGGGAGTATGTGGGAGTCTATGGAAGTATGTGGGAGTCTATGGAAGTATGTGGGAGTCTATGGAAGTATGTGGGAGTCTATGGAAGTATGTGGGAGTCTATGGAAGTATGTGGGAGTCTATGGAAATATGTGGGAGTTGTGGGAGTCTATGGAAGTATGTGGGAGTATGTGGAAGTATGTGGGAGTCTATGGAAATATGTGGGAGTCTATGGAAGTATGTGGGAGTCTATGGAAGTATATGGGAGTTGTGGGAGTCTATGGAAGTATGTTGGAGTCTATGGAAGTATGTGGGAGTCTATGGAAGTATGTGGGAGTATGTGGAAGTATGTGGGAGTCAATGGAAGTATGTGGGAGTCTATGTGAGTCTATGGAAGTATGTGGGAGTATGTGGGAGTTGTGGGAGTCTATGGAAGTATGTGGGAGTTGTGGGAGTATGTGGGAGTCTATGGAAGTATGTGGGAGTATGTGGGAGTCTATGGAAGTATGAGGGAGTCTATGTGAGTCTATGGGAGTATGTGGGAGTATGTGGGAGTTGTGGGAGTCTATGGAAGTATGTGGGAGTTGTGGGAGTATGTGGGAGTCTATGGAAGTATGTGGTAGTATGTGGGAGTCTATGGAAGTATGTGGGAGTTGTGGGAGTATGTGTGAGTCTATGGAAATATGTGGTAGATGTGGGAGTCTATGGAAGTATGTGGGAGTTGTGGGAGTATGTGGGAGTCTATGGAAGTATGTGGGAGTACTGGGAGTATGTGGGAGTATGTGGGAGTCTATGTGAGTCTATGGGAGTATGTGGGAGTATGTGGGAGTTGTGGGAGTCTATGGAAGTATGTGGGAGTTGTGGGAGTATGTGGGAGTCTATGGAAGTATGTGGGAGTTGTGGGAGTATGTGGGAGTCTATGGAAGTATGTGGGAGTATGTAGGAGTATGTGGGAGTCTATGGAAGTATGTGGGAGTATGTGGGAGTCTATGGAAGTATGTGGGAGTCTATAGTAGTATGTGGGAGTATGTGGGAGTATGTGGGAGTATGTGGGAGTCTATGGAAGTATGTGGGAGTATGTGGGAGTATGTGGGAGTATGTGGGAGTATGTGGGAGTATGTGGGAGTCTATGGAAGTATGTGGGAGTATGTGGGAGTATGTGGGAGTCTATGGAAGTATATGGAAGTATGTGGGAGTATGTGGGAGTATGTGGGAGTCTATGGAAGTATGTGGGAGTATGTGGGAGTATGTGGAAGTATGTGGGAGTATGTGGGAGTCTATGTGAGTCTATGGGAGTATGTGGGAGTATGTGGGAGTATGTGGGAGTATGTGGGAGTCTATGTGAGTCTATGGAAGTATGTGGGAGTATGTGAGAGTCTTTGTGAGTCTATGGGAGTATGTGGGAGTATGTGGGAGTATGTGGGAGTCTATGTGAGTATGTGGGAGTATGTGGGAGTATGTGGGAGTCTATGTGAGTCTATGGGAGTATGTGGGAGTATGTGTGAGTATGTGGGAGTATATGGGAGTATGTGGGAGTATATGGGAGTATGTGGGAGTATGTGGGAGTATGTGGGAGTCTATGTGAGTCTATGGAAGTATGTGGGAGTCTATGTGAGTCTATGTGAGTCTATGGGAGTATGTGGGAGTATGTGGGAGTATGTGGGAGTCTATGGAAGTATGTGGGAGTATGTGGAAGTATGTGGGAGTCTATGGAAGTATGTGGGAGTATGTGGGAGTATGTGGGAGTCTATGGAAGTATGTGGGAGTATGTGGGAGTATGTGGGAGTCCATGTGAGTATGTGGGAGTATGTGGGAGTATGTGGGAGTCTATGGAAGTATGTGGGAGTATGTGGGAGTATGTGGGAGTCTATGTGAGTCTATGGGAGTATGTGGGAGTCTATGTGAGTCTATGGGAGTATGTGGGAGTATGTGGGAGTATGTGGGAGTCTATGTTAGTCTTTGGGAGTATGTGGGAGTATGTGGGAGTATGTGGGAGTCTATGTGAGTCTATGGGAGTATGTGGGAGTATGTGGGAGTATGTGGGAGTATGTGGAAATATGTGGGAGTATGTGGGAGTCTATGTGAGTCTATGTGAGTCTATGGGAGTATGTGGGAGTATGTGGGAGTATGTGGGAGTATGTGGGAGTATGTGGGAGTATGTGGGAGTATGTGGAAGTATGTGGGAGTATGTGGGAGTCTATGTGAGTCTATGGGAGTATGTGGGAGTATGTGGGAGTATGTGGGAGTCTATGTGAGTCTATGTGAGTCTATGGGAGTATGTGGGAGTATGTGGGAGTATGTGGGAGTATGTGGGAGTCTATGGAAGTATGTGGGAGTCTATGTGAGTCTATGGAAGTATGTGGGAGTCTATGGAAGTATGTGGGAGTCTATGGAAGTATGTGGGAGTCTATGGAAGTATGTGGGAGTCTATGGAAGTATGTGGGAGTCTATGGAAATATGTGGGAGTTGTGGGAGTCTATGGAAGTATGTGGGAGTATGTGGAAGTATGTGGGAGTCTATGGAAATATGTGGGAGTCTATGGAAGTATGTGGGAGTCTATGGAAGTATATGGGAGTTGTGGGAGTCTATGGAAGTATGTTGGAGTCTATGGAAGTATGTGGGAGTCTATGGAAGTATGTGGGAGTATGTGGAAGTATGTGGGAGTCAAAGGAAGTATGTGGGAGTCTATGTGAGTCTATGGAAGTATGTGGGAGTATGTGGGAGTTGTGGGAGTCTATGGAAGTATGTGGGAGTTGTGGGAGTATGTGGGAGTCTATGGAAGTATGTGGGAGTATGTGGGAGTCTATGGAAGTATGAGGGAGTCTATGTGAGTCTGTGGGAGTATGTGGGAGTATGTGGGAGTTGTGGGAGTCTATGGAAGTATGTGGGAGTTGTGGGAGTATGTGGGAGTCTATGGAAGTATGTGGTAGTATGTGGGAGTCTATGGAAGTATGTGGGAATTGTGGGAGTATGTGTGAGTCTATGGAAATATGTGGTAGATGTGGGAGTCTATGGAAGTATGTGGGAGTTGTGGGAGTATGTGGGAGTCTATGGAAGTATGTGGGAGTACTGGGAGTATGTGGGAGTATGTGGGAGTCTATGTGAGTCTATGGGAGTATGTGGGAGTATGTGGGAGTTGTGGGAGTCTATGGAAGTATGTGGGAGTTGTGGGAGTATGTGGGAGTCTATGGAAGTATGTGGGAGTTGTGGGAGTATGTGGGAGTCTATGGAAGTATGTGGGAGTATGTAGGAGTATGTGGGAGTCTATGGAAGTATGTGGGAGTATGTGGGAGTCTATGGAAGTATGTGGGAGTCTATAGAAGTATGTGGGAGTATGTGGGAGTATGTGGGAGTATGTGGGAGTCTATGGTAGTATGTGGGAGTATGTGGGAGTATGTGGGAGTATGTGGGAGTATGTGGGAGTATGTGGGAGTCTATGGAAGTATGTGGGAGTATGTGGGAGTATGTGGGAGTCTATGGAAGTATGTGGAAGTATGTGGAAGTATGTGGGAGTATGTGGGAGTCTATGGAAGTATGTGGGAGTATGTGGGAGTATGTGGGAGTATGTGGGAGTATGTGGGAGTCTATGTGAGTCTATGGGAGTATGTGGGAGTATGTGGGAGTATGTGGGAGTATGTGGGAGTCTATGTGAGTCTATGGAAGTATGTGGGAGTATGTGAGAGTCTTTGTGAGTCTATGGGAGTATGTGGGAGTATGTGGGAGTATGTGGGAGTCTATGTGAGTATGTGGGAGTATGTGGGAGTATGTGGGAGTCTATGTGAGTCTATGGGAGTATGTGGGAGTATGTGGGAGTATGTGGGAGTCTATGTGGGTATGTGGGAGTATATGGGAGTATGTGGGAGTATGTGGGAGTATGTGGGAGTCTATGTGAGTCTATGGAAGTATGTGGGAGTCTATGTGAGTCTATGTGAGTCTATGGGAGTATGTGGGAGTATGTGGGAGTATGTGGGAGTCTATGGAAGTATGTGGGAGTATGTGGAAGTATGTGGGAGTCTATGGAAGTATGTGGGAGTATGTGGGAGTATGTGGGAGTCTATGGAAGTATGTGGGAGTATGTGGGAGTATGTGGGAGTCCATGTGAGTATGTGGGAGTATGTGGGAGTATGTGGGAGTCTATGGAAGTATGTGGGAGTATGTGGGAGTATGTGGGAGTCTATGTGAGTCTATGGGAGTATGTGGGAGTCTATGTGAGTCTATGGGAGTATGTGGGAGTATGTGGGAGTATGTGGGAGTCTATGTGAGTCTTTGGGAGTATGTGGGAGTATGTGGGAGTATGTGGGAGTCTATGTGAGTCTATGGGAGTATGTGGGAGTATGTGGGAGTATGTGGGAGTATGTGGAATTATGTGGGAGTATGTGGGAGTCTATGTGAGTCTATGTGAGTCTATGGGAGTATGTGGGAGTATGTGGGAGTATGTGGGAGTATGTGGGAGTATGTGGGAGTATGTGGGAGTATGTGGAAGTATGTGGGAGTATGTGGGAGTCTATGTGAGTCTATGGGAGTATGTGGGAGTATGTGGGAGTATGTGGGAGTCTATGTGAGTCTATGTGAGTCTATGGGAGTATGTGGGAGTATGTGGGAGTCTATGTGAGTCTATGTGAGTCTATGGGAGTATGTGGGAGTATGTGGCAGTTTGTGGGAGTCTATGTGAGTCTATGGGAGTATGTGGAAGTATGTTGGAGTATGTGGGAGTCTATGTGAGTCTATGGGAGTATGTGGGAGTATGTGGGAGTATGTGGGAGTATGTGGGAGTCTATGTGAGTCTATGGGAGTATGTGGAAGTATGTGGGAGTATGTGGGAGTATGTGGGAGTCTATGTGAGTCTATGGGAGTATGTGGGAGTATGTGGGAGTATGTGGGAGTCTATGGAAGTATGTGGGAGTATGTGGGAGTATGTGTGAGTCTATGTGAGTCTATAGGAGTATGTGGGAGTATGTGGGAGTATGTGGGAGTATGTGGGAGTCTATGGAAGTATGTGGGAGTTGTGGGAGTATGTGGGAGTATGTGGGAGTCTATGTGAGTCTATGTGAGTCTATGTGAGTCTATGGGAGTATGTGGGAGTATGTGGGAGTATGTGGGAGTCTATGGAAGTATGTGGGAGTCTATGTGAGTCTATGGGAGTATATGGGAGTATGTTGGAGTTGTGGGAGTCTATGGAAGTATGTGGGAGTTGTGGGAGTATGTGGGAGTCTATGGAAGTATGTGGGAGTTGTGGGAGTATGTGGGAGTATGTGGGAGTCTATGTGAGTCTATGGGAGTATGTGGGAGTATGTGGGAGTTGTGGGAGTCTATGGAAGTATGTGGGAGTTGGGGGAGAATGTGGGAGTCTATGGAAGTATGTGGGAGTTGTGGGAGTATGTGGGAGTATGTGGGAGTATGTGGGAGTCTATGTGAGTCTATGTGAGTCTATGTGAGACTATGGGAGTATGTGGGAGTATGTGGGAGTATGTGGGAGTCTATGGAAGTATGTGGGAGTCTATGTGAGTCTATGGGAGTATGTGGGAGTATGTTGGAGTTGTGTGAGTCTAAGGAAGTATGTGGGAGTTGTGGGAGTATGTGGGAGTCTATGGAAGTAAGTGGGAGTATGTGGGAGTATGTGGGAGTCTATGGAAAGAGGTGGGAGTTGTGGGAGTATGTGGGAGTCTATGGAAGTATGTGGGAGTTGTGGGAGTCTATGGAAGTATGTGGGAGTCTATGGAAGTATGTGGGAGTTGTGGGAGAATGTGGGAGTCTATGGAAGTATGTGGGAGTTGTGGGAGTCTATGGAAGTATGTGGGAGTCTATGGAAGTATGTGGGAGTATGTGGGAGTATGTGGGAGTCTATGGAAGTATGTTGGAGTCTATGGAAGTATGTGGGAGTATGTGGGAGTATGTGGGAGTCTATGGAAGTATGTGGGAGTATGTGGGAGTATGTGGGAGTCTATGGAAGTATGTGGGAGTATGTGGGAGTATGTGGGAGTCTATGGAAGTATGTGGGAGTTGTGGGAGTCTATTGAAGTATGTGGGAGTATGTGGGAGTATGTGGGAGTCTATGGAAGTATGTGGAAGTCTATGGAAGTATGTGGGAGTATGTGGGAGTATGTGGGAGTCTATGGAAGTATGTGGGAGTATGTGGGAGTATGTGGGAGTATGTGGGAGTATGTGGGAGTCTATGGAAGTATGTGGGAGTCTGTGGGAGTATGTGGGAGTATGTGGGAGTCTATGGAAGTATGTGGGAGTATGTGGGAGTATGTGGGAGTCTATGGAAGTATGTGGGAGTTGTGGGAGTCTATGGAAGTATGTGGGAGTCTATGGAAGTATGTGGGAGTTGTGGGAGTCTATGGAAGTATGTGGGAGTATGTGGAAGTATGTGGGAGTCTATGTGAGTCTATGGGAGTATGTGGGAGTATGTGGGAGTATGTGGGAGTATGTGGGAGTATGTGGGAGTCTATGGAAGTATGTGGGAGTATGTGGAAGTATGTGGGAGTCAATGGAAGTATGTGGGAGTCTATGTGAGTCTATGGAGTCTAGTATGTGGGAGTATGTGGGAGTATGTGGGAGTCTATGGAAGTATGTGGGAGTTGTGGGAGTATGTGGGAGTCTATGGAAGTATGTGGGAGTATGTGGGAGTCTATGGAAGTATGTGGGAGTCTATGTGAGTATATGGGAGTTGTGGGAGTCTATGGGAGTATGTGGGAGTCTATGGAAGTATGTGGGAGTCTATGGGAGTATGTGGGAGTCTATGGAAGTATGTGGGAGTCTATGGAAGTATGTGGGAGTTGTGGGAGTCTATGGAAGTATGTGGGAGTATGTGGAAGTATGTGGGAGTCTATGGAAGTATGTGGGAGTCTATGGAAGTATGTGGGAGTCTATGGAAGTATATGGGAGTTGTGGGAGTCTATGGAAGTATGTTGGAGTCTATGGAAGTATGTGGGAGTCTATGGAAGTATGTGGGAGTATGTGGAAGTATGTGGGAGTCAATGGAAGTATGTGGGAGTCTATGTGAGTCTATGGAAGTATGTGGGAGTATGTGGGAGTTGTGGGAGTCTATGGAAGTATGTGGGAGTTGTGGGAGTATGTGGGAGTCTATGGAAGTATGTGGGAGTATGTGGGAGTCTATGGAAGTATGTGGGAGTCTATGTGAGTCTATGGGAGTATGTGGGAGTATGTGGGAGTTGTGGGAGTCTATGGAAGTATGTGGGAGTTGTGGGAGTATGTGGGAGTCTATGGAAGTATGTGGTAGTATGTGGGAGTCTATGGAAGTATGTGGAGTTGTGGGAGTATGTGTGAGTCTATGGAAGTATGTGGTAGATGTGGGAGTCTATGGAAGTATGTGGGAGTTGTGGGAGTATGTGGGAGTCTATGGAAGTATGTGGGAGTACTGGGAGTATGTGGGAGTATGTGGGAGTCTATGTGAGTCTATGGGAGTATGTGGGAGTATGTGGGAGTTGTGGGAGTCTATGGAAGTATGTGGGAGTTGTGGGAGTATGTGGGAGTCTATGGAAGTATGTGGGAGTTGTGGGAGTATGTGGGAGTCTATGGAAGTATGTGGGAGTATGTAGGAGTATGTGGGAGTCTATGGAAGTATGTGGGAGTATGTGGGAGTCTATGGAAGTATGTGGGAGTCTATAGAAGTATGTGGGAGTATGTGGGAGTATGTGGGAGTATGTGGGAGTCTATGGAAGTATGTGGGAGTATGTGGGAGTATGTGGGAGTATGTGGGAGTATGTGGGAGTATGTGGGAGTCTATGGAAGTATGTGGGAGTATGTGGGAGTATGTGGGAGTCTATGGAAGTATGTGGAAGTATGTGGGAGTATGTGGGAGTATGTGGGAGTCTATGGAAGTATGTGGGAGTATGTGGGAGTATGTGGGAGTATGTGGGAGTATGTGGGAGTCTATGTGAGTCTATGGGAGTATGTGGGAGTATGTGGGAGTATGTGGGAGTATGTGGGAGTCTATGTGAGTCTATGGAAGTATGTGGGAGTATGTGAGAGTCTTTGTGAGTCTATGGGAGTATGTGGGAGTATGTGGGAGTATGTGGGAGTCTATGTGAGTATGTGGGAGTATGTGGGAGTATGTGGGAGTCTATGTGAGTCTATGGGAGTATGTGGGAGTATGTGGGAGTATGTGGGAGTCTATGTGGGTATGTGGGAGTATATGGGAGTATGTGGGAGTATGTGGGAGTATGTGGGAGTCTATGTGAGTCTATGGAAGTATGTGGGAGTCTATGTGAGTCTATGTGAGTCTATGGGAGTATGTGGGAGTATGTGGGAGTATGTGGGAGTCTATGGAAGTATGTGGGAGTATGTGGAAGTATGTGGGAGTCTATGGAAGTATGTGGGAGTATGTGGGAGTATGTGGGAGTCTATGGAAGTATGTGGGAGTATGTGGGAGTATGTGGGAGTCCATGTGAGTATGTGGGAGTATGTGGGAGTATGTGGGAGTCTATGGAAGTATGTGGGAGTATGTGGGAGTATGTGGGAGTCTATGTGAGTCTATGGGAGTATGTGGGAGTCTATGTGAGTCTATGGGAGTATGTGGGAGTATGTGGGAGTATGTGGGAGTCTATGTGAGTCTTTGGGAGTATGTGGGAGTATGTGGGAGTATGTGGGAGTCTATGTGAGTCTATGGGAGTATGTGGGAGTATGTGGGAGTATGTGGGAGTATGTGGAAATATGTGGGAGTATGTGGGAGTCTATGTGAGTCTATGTGAGTCTATGGGAGTATGTGGGAGTATGTGGGAGTATGTGGGAGTATGTGGGAGTATGTGGAAGTATGTGGGAGTATGTGGGAGTCTATGTGAGTCTATGGGAGTATGTGGGAGTATGTGGGAGTATGTGGGAGTCTATGTGAGTCTATGTGAGTCTATGGGAGTATGTGGGAGTATATGGGAGTATGTGGGAGTATGTGGGAGTCTATGGAAGTATGTGGGAGTCTATGTGAGTCTATGGAAGTATGTGGGAGTCTATGGAAGTATGTGGGAGTCTATGGAAGTATGTGGGAGTCTATGGAAGTATGTGGGAGTCTATGGAAGTATGTGGGAGTCTATGGAAATATGTGGGAGTTGTGGGAGTCTATGGAAGTATGTGGGAGTATGTGGAAGTATGTGGGAGTCTATGGAAATATGTGGGAGTCTATGGAAGTATGTGGGAGTCTATGGAAGTATATGGGAGTTGTGGGAGTCTATGGAAGTATGTTGGAGTCTATGGAAGTATGTGGGAGTCTATGGAAGTATGTGGGAGTATGTGGAAGTATGTGGGAGTCAATGGAAGTATGTGGGAGTCTATGTGAGTCTATGGAAGTATGTGGGAGTATGTGGGAGTTGTGGGAGTCTATGGAAGTATGTGGGAGTTGTGGGAGTATGTGGGAGTCTATGGAAGTATGTGGGAGTATGTGGGAGTCTATGGAAGTATGAGGGAGTCTATGTGAGTCTGTGGGAGTATGTGGGAGTATGTGGGAGTTGTGGGAGTCTATGGAAGTATGTGGGAGTTGTGGGAGTATGTGGGAGTCTATGGAAGTATGTGGTAGTATGTGGGAGTCTATGGAATTATGTGGGAGTTGTGGGAGTATGTGTGAGTCTATGGAAATATGTGGTAGATGTGGGAGTCTATGGAAGTATGTGGGAGTTGTGGGAGTATGTGGGAGTCTATGGAAGTATGTGGGAGTACTGGGAGTATGTGGGAGTATGTGGGAGTCTATGTGAGTCTATGGGAGTATGTGGGAGTATGTGGGAGTTGTGGGAGTCTATGGAAGTATGTGGGAGTTGTGGGAGTATGTGGGAGTCTATGGAAGTATGTGGGAGTTGTGGGAGTATGTGGGAGTCTATGGAAGTATGTGGGAGTATGTAGGAGTATGTGGGAGTCTATGGAAGTATGTGGGAGTCTATAGAAGTATGTGGGAGTATGTGGGAGTATGTGGGAGTATGTGGGAGTCTATGGAAGTATGTGGGAGTATGTGGGAGTATGTGGGAGTATGTGGGAGTATGTGGGAGTATGTGGGAGTCTATGGAAGTATGTGGGAGTATGTGGGAGTATGTGGGAGTCTATGGAAGTATGTGGAAGTATGTGGGAGTATGTGGGAGTATGTGGGAGTCTATGGAAGTATGTGGGAGTATGTGGGAGTATGTGGGAGTATGTGGGAGTATGTGGGAGTCTATGTGAGTCTATGGGAGTATGTGGAAGTATGTGGGAGTATGTGGGAGTATGTGGGAGTCTATGTGAGTCTATGGAAGTATGTGGGAGTATGTGAGAGTCTTTGTGAGTCTATGGGAGTATGTGGGAGTATGTGGGAGTATGTGGGAGTCTATGTGAGTATGTGGGAGTATGTGGGAGTATGTGGGAGTCTATGTGAGTCTATGGGAGTATGTGGGAGTATGTGGGAGTATGTGGGAGTCTATGTGGGTATGTGGGAGTATATGGGAGTATGTGGGAGTATGTGGGAGTATGTGGGAGTCTATGTGAGTCTATGGAAGTATGTGGGAGTCTATGTGAGTCTATGTGAGTCTATGGGAGTATGTGGGAGTATGTGGGAGTATGTGGGAGTCTATGGAAGTATGTGGGAGTATGTGGAAGTATGTGGGAGTCTATGGAAGTATGTGGGAGTATGTGGGAGTATGTGGGAGTCTATGGAAGTATGTGGGAGTATGTGGGAGTATGTGGGAGTCCATGTGAGTATGTGGGAGTATGTGGGAGTATGTGGGAGTCTATGGAAGTATGTGGGAGTATGTGGGAGTATGTGGGAGTCTATGTGAGTCTATGGGAGTATGTGGGAGTCTATGTGAGTCTATGGGAGTATGTGGGAGTATGTGGGAGTCTATGTGAGTCTTTGGGAGTATGTGGGAGTATGTGGGAGTCTATGTGAGTCTATGGGAGTATGTGGGAGTATGTGGGAGTATGTGGGAGTATGTGGAAATATGTGGGAGTATGTGGGAGTCTATGTGAGTCTATGTGAGTCTATGGGAGTATGTGGGAGTATGTGGGAGTATGTGGGAGTATGTGGGAGTATGTGGGAGTATGTGGGAGTATGTGGAAGTATGTGGGAGTATGTGGGAGTCTATGTGAGTCTATGGGAGTATGTGGGAGTATGTGGGAGTATGTGGGAGTCTATGTGAGTCTATGTGAGTCTATGGGAGTATGTGGGAGTATGTGGGAGTCTATGTGAGTCTATGTGAGTCTATGGGAGTATGTGGGAGTATGTGGCAGTTTGTGGGAGTCTATGTGAGTCTATGGGAGTATGTGGAAGTATGTTGGAGTATGTGGGAGTCTATGTGAGTCTATGGGAGTATGTGGGAGTATGTGGGAGTATGTTGGAGTATGTGGGAGACTATGTGAGTCTATGGGAGTATGTGGAAGTATGTGGGAGTATGTGGGAGTATGTGGGAGTCTATGTGAGTCTATGGGAGTATGTGGGAGTATGTGGGAGTATGTGGGAGTCTATGGAAGTATGTGGGAGTATGTGGGAGTATGTGTGAGTCTATGTGAGTCTATAGGAGTATGTGGGAGTATGTGGGAGTTGTGGGAGTATGTGGGAGTCTATGGAAGTATGTGGGAGTTGTGGGAGTATGTGGGAGTATGTGGGAGTCTATGTGAGTCTATGTGAGTCTATGTGAGTCTATGGGAGTATGTGGGAGTATGTGGGAGTATGTGGGAGTCTATGGAAGTATGTGGGAGTCTATGTGAGTCTATGGGAGTATATGGGAGTATGTTGGAGTTGTGGGAGTCTATGGAAGTATGTGGGAGTTGTGGGAGTATGTGGGAGTCTATGGAAGTATGTGGGAGTTGTGGGAGTATGTGGGAGTATGTGGGAGTCTATGTGAGTCTATGGGAGTATGTGGGATTATGTGGGAGTTGTGGGAGTCTATGGAAGTATGTGGGAGTTGGGGGAGAATGTGGGAGTCTATGGAAGTATGTGGGAGTTGTGGGAGTATGTGGGAGTATGTGGGAGTATGTGGGAGTCTATGTGAGTCTATGTGAGTCTATGTGAGACTATGGGAGTATGTGGGAGTATGTGGGAGTATGTGGGAGTCTATGGAAGTATGTGGGAGTCTATGTGAGTCTATGGGAGTATGTGGGAGTATGTTGGAGTTGTGTGAGTCTAAGGAAGTATGTGGGAGTTGTGGGAGTATGTGGGAGTCTATGGAAGTAAGTGGGAGTATGTGGGAGTATGTGGGAGTCTATGGAAAGAGGTGGGAGTTGTGGGAGTATGTGGGAGTCTATGGAAGTATGTGGGAGTTGTGGGAGTCTATGGAAGTATGTGGGAGTCTATGGAAGTATGTGGGAGTTGTGGGAGAATGTGGGAGTCTATGGAAGTATGTGGGAGTTGTGGGAGTCTATGGAAGTATGTGGGAGTCTATGGAAGTATGTGGGAGTATGTGGGAGTATGTGGGAGTCTATGGAAGTATGTGGGAGTCTATGGAAGTATGTGGGAGTATGTGGGAGTATGTGGGAGTCTATGGAAGTATGTGGGAGTATGTGGGAGTATGTGGGAGTCTATGGAAGTATGTGGGAGTATGTGGGAGTATGTGGGAGTCTATGGAAGTATGTGGGAGTTGTGGGAGTCTATTGAAGTATGTGGGATTATGTGGGAGTATGTGGGAGTCTATGGAAGTATGTGGGAGTCTATGGAAGTATGTGGGAGTATGTGGGAGTATGTGGGAGTCTATGGAAGTATGTGGGAGTATGTGGGAGTATGTGGGAGTCTATGGAAGTATGTGGGAGTCTATGGAAGTATGTGGGAGTTGTGGGAGTCTATGGAAGTATGTGGGAGTCTATGGAAGTATGTGGGAGTATGTGGGAGTATGTGGGAGTCTATGGAAGTATGTGGGAGTCTATGGAAGTATGTGGGAGTATGTGGGAGTATGTGGGAGTCTATGGAAGTATGTGGGAGTATGTGGGAGTATGTGGGAGTCTATGGAAGTATGTGGGAGTTGTGGGAGTCTATGGAAGTATGTGGGAGTCTATGGAAGTATGTGGGAGTTGTGGGAGTCTATGGAAGTATGTGGGAGTATGTGGAAGTATGTGGGAGTATGTGGGAGTCTATGGGAGTATGTGGGAGTATGTGGGAGTATGTGGGAGTATGTGGGAGTATGTGGGAGTCTATGGAAGTATGTGGGAGTATGTGGAAGTATGTGGGAGTCAATGGAAGTATGTGGGAGTCTATGTGAGTCTATGGAAGTATGTGGGAGTATGTGGGAGTTGTGGGAGTCTATGGAAGTATGTGGGAGTTGTGGGAGTATGTGGGAGTCTATGGAAGTATGTGGGAGTATGTGGGAGTCTATGGAAGTATGAGGGAGTCTATGTGAGTCTATGGGAGTATGTGGGAGTATGTGGGAGTTGTGGGAGTCTATGGAAGTATGTGGGAGTTGTGGGAGTATGTGGGAGTCTATGGAAGTATGTGGTAGTATGTGGGAGTCTATGGAAGTATGTGGGAGTTGTGGGAGTATGTGGGAGTCTATGGAAGTATGTGGTAGATGTGGGAGTCTATGGAAGTATGTGGGAGTTGTGGGAGTATGTGGGAGTCTATGGAAGTATGTGGGAGTACTGGGAGTATGTGGGAGTATGTGGGAGTCTATGTGAGTCTATGGGAGTATGTGGGAGTATGTGGGAGTTGTGGGAGTCTATGGAAGTATGTGGGAGTTGTGGGAGTATGTGGGAGTCTATGGAAGTATGTGGGAGTTGTGGGAGTATGTGGGAGTCTATGGAAGTATGTGGGAGTATGTGGGAGTCTATGGAAGTATGTGGGAGTCTATGGAAGTATGTGGGAGTATGTGGGAGTATGTGGGAGTATGTGGGAGTCTATGGAAGTATGTGGGAGTATGTGGGAGTATGTGGGAGTATGTGGGAGTATGTGGGAGTATGTGGGAGTCTATGGAAGTATGTGGGAGTATGTGGGAGTATGTGGGAGTCTATGGTAGTATGTGGAAGTATGTGGGAGTATGTGGGAGTATGTGGGAGTCTATGGAAGTATGTGGGAGTATGTGGGAGTATGTGGGAGTATGTGGGAGTATGTGGGAGTCTATGTGAGTCTATGGGAGTATGTGGGAGTATGTGGGAGTATGTGGGAGTATGTGGGAGTCTATGTGAGTCTATGGAAGTATGTGGGAGTATGTGAGAGTCTTTGTGAGTCTATGGGAGTATGTGGGAGTATGTGGGAGTATGTGGGAGTCTATGTGAGTATGTGGGAGTATGTGGGAGTATGTGGAGTCTATGTGAGTCTATGGGAGTATGTGGGAGTATGTGGGAGTATGTGGGAGTCTATGTGGGTATGTGGGAGTATATGGGAGTATGTGGGAGTATGTGGGAGTATGTGGGAGTCTATGTGAGTCTATGGAAGTATGTGGGAGTCTATGTGAGTCTATGTGAGTCTATGGGAGTATGTGGGAGTATGTGGGAGTATGTGGGAGTCTATGGAAGTATGTGGGAGTATGTGGAAGTATGTGGGAGTCTATGGAAGTATGTGGGAGTATGTGGGAGTATGTGGGAGTCTATGGAAGTATGTGGGAGTATGTGGGAGTATGTGGGAGTCCATGTGAGTATGTGGGAGTATGTGGGAGTATGTGGGAGTCTATGGAAGTATGTGGGAGTATGTGGGAGTATGTGGGAGTCTATGTGAGTCTATGGGAGTATGTGGGAGTCTATGTGAGTCTATGGGAGTATGTGGGAGTATGTGGGAGTATGTGGGAGTCTATGTGAGTCTTTGGGAGTATGTGGGAGTATGTGGGAGTATGTGGGAGTCTATGTGAGTCTATGGGAGTATGTGGGAGTATGTGGGAGTATGTGGGAGTATGTGGGAGTATGTGGGAGTATGTGGGAGTCTATGTGAGTCTATGTGAGTCTATGGGAGTATGTGGGAGTATGTGGGAGTATGTGGGAGTCTGTGGGAGTATGTGGGAGTATGTGGGAGTATGTGGGAGTATGTGGGAGTCTATGTGAGTCTATGTGAGTCTATGGGAGTATGTGGGAGTATGTGGGAGTATGTGGGAGTCTATGTGAGTCTATGTGAGTCTATGGGAGTATGTGGGAGTATGTGGGAGTTTATGTGAGTCTATGGGAGTATGTGGAAGTTTGTGGGAGTATGTGGGAGTCTATGTGAGTCTATGGGAGTATGTGGGAGTATGTGGGAGTATGTGGGAGTCTATGTGAGTCTATGGGAGTATGTGGGAGTATGTGGGAGTATGTGGGAGTATGTGGGAGTCTATGTGAGTCTATGGGAGTATGTGGGAGTATGTGGGAGTATGTGGGAGTATGTGGGAGTCTATGTGAGTCTATGGAAGTATGTGGGAGTATGTGGGAGTATGTGGGAGTCTATGGAAGTATGTGGGAGTATGTGGGAGTATGTGTGAGTATATGTGAGTCTATAGGAGTATGTGGGAGTATGTGGGAGTTGTGGGAGTATGTGGGAGTCTATGGAAGTATGTGGGAGTTGTGGGAGTATGTGGAGTATGTGGGAGTCTATGTGAGTCTATGTGAGTCTATGTGAGTCTATGGGAGTATGTGGGAGTATGTGGGAGTATGTGGGAGTCTATGGAAGTATGTGGGAGTCTATGTGAGTCTATGGGAGTATATGGGAGTATGTTGGAGTTGTGGGAGTCTATGGAAGTATGTGGGAGTTGTGGGAGTATGTGGGAGTCTATGGAAGTATGTGGGAGTTGTGGGAGTATGTGGGAGTATGTGGGAGTCTATGTGAGTCTATGGGAGTATGTGGGAGTATGTGGGAGTTGTGGGAGTCTATGGAAGTATGTGGGAGTTGGGGGAGAATGTGGGAGTCTATGGAAGTATGTGGGAGTTGTGGGAGTATGTGGGAGTATGTGGGAGTATGTGGGAGTCTATGTGAGTCTATGTGAGTCTATGTGAGACTATGGGAGTATGTGGGAGTATGTGGGAGTATGTGGGAGTCTATGGAAGTATGTGGGAGTCTATGTGAGTCTATGGGAGTATGTGGGAGTATGTTGGAGTTGTGTGAGTCTAAGGAAGTATGTGGGAGTTGTGGGAGTATGTGGGAGTCTATGGAAGTAAGTGGGAGTATGTGGGAGTATGTGGGAGTCTATGGAAAGAGGTGGGAGTTGTGGGAGTATGTGGGAGTCTATGGAAGTATGTGGGAGTTGTGGGAGTCTATGGAAGTATGTGGGAGTCTATGGAAGTATGTGGGAGTTGTGGGAGAATGTGGGAGTCTATGGAAGTATGTGGGAGTTGTGGGAGTCTATGGAAGTATGTGGGAGTCTATGGAAGTATGTGGGAGTATGTGGGAGTATGTGGGAGTCTATGGAAGTATGTGGGAGTCTATGGAAGTATGTGGGAGTATGTGGGAGTCTATGGAAGTATGTGGGAGTATGTGGGAGTATGTGGGAGTCTATGGAAGTATGTGGGAGTTGTGGGAGTCTATGGAAGTATGTGGGAGTCTATGGAAGTATGTGGGAGTTGTGGGAGTCTATGGAAGTATGTGGGAGTATGTGGAAGTATGTGGGAGTCTATGTGAGTCTATGGGAGTATGTGGGAGTATGTGGGAGTATGTGGGAGTATGTGGGAGTATGTGGGAGTCTATGGAAGTATGTGGGAGTATGTGGAAGTATGTGGGAGTCAATGGAAGTATGTGGGAGTCTATGTGAGTCTATGGAAGTATGTGGGAGTATGTGGGAGTTGTGGGAGTCTATGGAAGTATGTGGGAGTTGTGGGAGTATGTGGGAGTCTATGGAAGTATGTGGGAGTATGTGGGAGTCTATGGAAGTATGAGGGAGTCTATGTGAGTCTGTGGGAGTATGTGGGAGTATGTGGGAGTTGTGGGAGTCTATGGAAGTATGTGGGAGTTGTGGGAGTATGTGGGAGTCTATGGAAGTATGTGGTAGTATGTGGGAGTCTATGGAAGTATGTGGGAGTTGTGGGAGTATGTGTGAGTCTATGGAAGTATGTGGTAGATGTGGGAGTCTATGGAAGTATGTGGGAGTTGTGGGAGTATGTGGGAGTCTATGGAAGTATGTGGGAGTACTGGGAGTATGTGGGAGTATGTGGGAGTCTATGTGAGTCTATGGGAGTATGTGGGAGTATGTGGGAGTTGTGGGAGTCTATGGAAGTATGTGGGAGTTGTGGGAGTATGTGGGAGTCTATGGAAGTATGTGGGAGTTGTGGGAGTATGTGGGAGTCTATGGAAGTATGTGGGAGTATGTGGGAGTCTATGGAAGTATGTGGGAGTCTATGGGAGTATGTGGGAGTATGTGGGAGTATGTGGGAGTATGTGGGAGTCTATGGAAGTATGTGGGAGTATGTGGGAGTATGTGGGAGTATATGGGAGTATGTGGGAGTATGTGGGAGTCTATGGAAGTATGTGGGAGTATGTGGGAGTATGTGGGAGTCTATGGAAGTATGTGGGAGTATGTGGGAGTATGTGGGAGTATGTGGGAGTCTATGGGAGTATATGGGAGTATGTGGGAGTATGTGGGAGTATGTGGGAGTATGTGGGAGTCTATGTGAGTCTATGGGAGTATGTGGGAGTATGTGGGAGTATGTGGGAGTATGTGGGAGTCTATGTGAGTCTATGGAAGTATGTGGGAGTATGTGAGAGTCTTTGTGAGTCTATGGGAGTATGTGGGAGTATGTGGGAGTATGTGGGAGTCTATGTGAGTCAATGTGAGTCTATGGGAGTATGTGGGAGTATGTGGCAGTTTGTGGGAGTCTATGTGAGTCTATGGGAGTATGTGGAAGTATGTGGGAGTATGTGGGAGTCTATGGGAGTCTATGGGAGTATGTGGGAGTATGTGGGAGTATGTGGGAGTATGTGGGAGTCTATGTGAGTCTATGGGAGTATGTGGGAGTATGTGGGAGTATGTGGGAGTATGTGGGAGTCTATGGGAGTCTATGGGAGTATGTGGGAGTATATGGGAGTATGTGGGAGTCTATGGAAGTATGTGGGAGTATGTGGGAGTATGTGTGAGTATATGTGAGTCTATAGGAGTATGTGGGAGTATGTGGGAGTTGTGGGAGTATGTGGGAGTCTATGGAAGTATGTGGGAGTTGTGGGAGTATGTGGGAGTATGTGGGAGTCTATGTGAGTCTATGTGAGTCTATGTGAGTCTATGGGAGTATGTGGGAGTATGTGGGAGTATGTGGGAGTCTATGGAAGTATGTGGGAGTCTATGTGAGTATATGGGAGTATGTGGGAGTATGTTGGAGTTGTGGGAGTCTATGGAAGTATGTGGGAGTTGTGGGAGTATGTGGGAGTCTATGGAAGTATGTGGGAGTTGTGGGAGTATGTGGGAGTATGTGGGAGTCTATGTGAGTCTATGGGAGTATGTGGGAGTATGTGGGAGTTGTGGGAGTCTATGGAAGTATGTGGGAGTTGGGGGAGAATGTGGGAGTCTATGGAAGTATGTGGGAGTTGTGGGAGTATGTGGGAGTATGTGGGAGTATGTGGGAGTCTATGTGAGTCTATGTGAGTCTATGTGAGACTATGGGAGTATGTGGGAGTATGTGGGAGTATGTGGGAGTCTATGGGAGTATGTGGGAGTCTATGTGAGTCTATGGGAGTATGTGGGAGTATGTGGGAGTTGTGTGAGTCTATGGAAGTATGTGGGAGTTGTGGGAGTATGTGGGAGTCTATGGAAGTAAGTGGGAGTATGTGGGAGTATGTGGGAGTCTATGGAAAGAGGTGGGAGTTGTGGGAGTATGTGGGAGTCTATGGAAGTATGTGGGAGTTGTGGGAGTCTATGGAAGTATGTGGGAGTCTATGGAAGTATGTGGGAGTTGTGGGAGTCTATGGAAGTATGTGGGAGTCTATGGAAGTATGTGGGAGTATGTGGGAGTATGTGGGAGTCTATGGAAGTATGTGGGAGTCTATGGAAGTATGTGGGAGTATGTGGGAGTCTATGGAAGTATGTGGGAGTATGTGGGAGTATGTGGGAGTCTATGGAAGTATGTGGGAGTTGTGGGAGTCTATGGAAGTATGTGGGAGTCTATGGAAGTATGTGGGAGTTGTGGGAGTCTATGGAAGTATGTGGGAGTATATGGAAGTATGTGGGAGTCTATGTGAGTCTATGGGAGTATGTGGGAGTATGTGGGAGTATGTGGGAGTATGTGGGAGTATGTGGGAGTCTATGGAAGTATGTGGGAGTATGTGGAAGTATGTGGGAGTCAATGGAAGTATGTGGGAGTCTATGTGAAGTCTATGGAAGTATGTGGGAGTATGTGGGAGTTGTGGGAGTCTATGGAAGTATGTGGGAGTTGTGGGAGTATGTGGGAGTCTATGGAAGTATGTGGGAGTATGTGGGAGTCTATGGAAGTATGAGGGAGTCTATGTGAGTCTATGGAAGTATGTGGGAGTATGTGGGAGTTGTGGGAGTCTATGGAAGTATGTGGGAGTTGTGGGAGTATGTGGGAGTCTATGGAAGTATGTGGTAGTATGTGGGAGTCTATGGAAGTATGTGGGAGTTGTGGGAGTATGTGTGAGTCTATGGAAGTATGTGGTAGATGTGGGAGTCTATGGAAGTATGTGGGAGTTGTGGGAGTATGTGGGAGTCTATGGAAGTATGTGGGAGTACTGGGAGTATGTGGGAGTATGTGGGAGTCTATGTGAGTCTATGGGAGTATGTGGGAGTATGTGGGAGTTGTGGGAGTCTATGGAAGTATGTGGGAGTTGTGGGAGTATGTGGGAGTCTATGGAAGTATGTGGGAGTTGTGGGAGTATGTGGGAGTCTATGGAAGTATGTGGGAGTATGTGGGAGTCTATGGAAGTATGTGGGAGTCTATAGAAGTATGTGGGAGTATGTGGGAGTATGTGGGAGTCTATGGAAGTATGTGGGAGTATGTGGGAGTATGTGGGAGTATGTGGGAGTATGTGGGAGTATGTGGGAGTCTATGGAAGTATGTGGGAGTATGTGGGAGTATGTGGGAGTCTATGGAAGTATGTGGAAGTATGTGGGAGTATGTGGGAGTATGTGGGAGTCTATGGAAGTATGTGGGAGTATGTGGGAGTATGTGGGAGTATGTGGGAGTATGTGGGAGTCTATGTGAGTCTATGGGAGTATGTGGGAGTATGTGGGAGTATGTGGGAGTATGTGGGAGTCTATGTGAGTCTATGGAAGTATGTGGGAGTATGTGAGAGTCTTTGTGAGTCTATGGGAGTATGTGGGAGTATGTGGGAGTATGTGGGAGTCTATGTGAGTATGTGGGAGTATGTGGGAGTATGTGGGAGTCTATGTGAGTCTATGGGAGTATGTGGGAGTATGTGGGAGTATGTGGGAGTCTATGTGGGTATGTGGGAGTATATGGGAGTATGTGGGAGTATGTGGGAGTATGTGGGAGTCTATGTGAGTCTATGGAAGTATGTGGGAGTCTATGTGAGTCTATGTGAGTCTATGGGAGTATGTGGGAGTATGTGGGAGTATGTGGGAGTCTATGGAAGTATGTGGGAGTATGTGGAAGTATGTGGGAGTCTATGGAAGTATGTGGGAGTATGTGGGAGTATGTGGGAGTCTATGGAAGTATGTGGGAGTATGTGGGAGTATGTGGGAGTCCATGTGAGTATGTGGGAGTATGTGGGAGTATGTGGGAGTCTATGGAAGTATGTGGGAGTATGTGGGAGTATGTGGGAGTCTATGTGAGTCTATGGGAGTATGTGGGAGTCTATGTGAGTCTATGGGAGTATGTGGGAGTATGTGGGAGTATGTGGGAGTCTATGTGAGTCTTTGGGAGTATGTGGGAGTATGTGGGAGTATGTGGGAGTCTATGTGAGTCTATGGGAGTATGTGGGAGTATGTGGGAGTATGTGGGAGTATGTGGAAATATGTGGGAGTATGTGGGAGTTATGTGAGTCTATGTGAGTCTATGGGAGTATGTGGGAGTATGTGGGAGTATGTGGGAGTATGTGGGAGTATGTGGGAGTATGTGGGAGTATGTGGAAGTATGTGGGAGTATGTGGGAGTCTATGTGAGTCTATGGGAGTATGTGGGAGTATGTGGGAGTATGTGGGAGTCTATGTGAGTCTATGTGAGTCTATGGGAGTATGTGGGAGTATGTGGGAGTCTATGTGAGTCAATGTGAGTCTATGGGAGTATGTGGGAGTATGTGGCAGTTTGTGGGAGTCTATGTGAGTCTATGGGAGTATGTGGAAGTATGTTGGAGTATGTGGGAGTCTATGTGAGTCTATGGGAGTATGTGGGAGTATGTGGGAGTATGTGGGAGTATGTGGGAGTCTATGTGAGTCTATGGGAGTATGTGGAAGTATGTGGGAGTATGTGGGAGTATGTGGGAGTCTATGTGAGTCTATGGAAGTATGTGGGAGTATGTGGGAGTATGTGGGAGTCTATGGAAGTATGTGGGAGTATGTGGGAGTATGTGTGAGTATATGTGAGTCTATAGGAGTATGTGGGAGTATGTGGGAGTTGTGGGAGTATGTGGGAGTCTATGGAAGTATGTGGGAGTTGTGGGAGTATGTGGGAGTATGTGGGAGTCTATGTGAGTCTATGTGAGTCTATGTGAGTCTATGGGAGTATGTGGGAGTATGTGGGAGTATGTGGGAGTCTATGGAAGTATGTGGGAGTCTATGTGAGTCTATGGGAGTATATGGGAGTATGTTGGAGTTGTGGGAGTCTATGGAAGTATGTGGGAGTTGTGGGAGTATGTGGGAGTCTATGGAAGTATGTGGGAGTTGTGGGAGTATGTGGGAGTATGTGGGAGTCTATGTGAGTCTATGGGAGTATGTGGGAGTATGTGGGAGTTGTGGGAGTCTATGGAAGTATGTGGGAGTTGGGGGAGAATGTGGGAGTCTATGGAAGTATGTGGGAGTTGTGGGAGTATGTGGGAGTATGTGGGAGTATGTGGGAGTCTATGTGAGTCTATGTGAGTCTATGTGAGTCTATGGGAGTATGTGGGAGTATGTGGGAGTATGTGGGAGTCTATGGAAGTATGTGGGAGTCTATGTGAGTCTATGGGAGTATGTGGGAGTATGTTGGAGTTGTGTGAGTCTAAGGAAGTATGTGGGAGTTGTGGGAGTATGTGGGAGTCTATGGAAGTAAGTGGGAGTATGTGGGAGTATGTGGGAGTCTATGGAAAGAGGTGGGAGTTGTGGGAGTATGTGGGAGTCTCATGGAAGTATGTGGGAGTTGTGGGAGTCTATGGAAGTATGTGGGAGTCTATGGAAGTATGTGGGAGTTGTGGGAGAATGTGGGAGTCTATGGAAGTATGTGGGAGTTGTGGGAGTCTATGGAAGTATGTGGGAGTCTATGGAAGTATGTGGGAGTATGTGGGAGTATGTGGGAGTCTATGGGAAGTATGTGGGAGTCTATGGAAGTATGTGGGAGTATGTGGGAGTATGTGGGAGTCTATGGAAGTATGTGGGAGTATGTGGGAGTATGTGGGAGTCTATGGAAGTATGTGGGAGTATGTGGGAGTATGTGGGAGTCTATGGAAGTATGTGGGAGTTGTGGGAGTCTATTGAAGTATGTGGGATTATGTGGGAGTATGTGGGAGTCTATGGAAGTATGGGGAAGTCTATGGAAGTATGTGGGAGTATGTGGGAGTATGTGGAAGTATGTGGGAGTCTATGGAAGTATGTGGGAGTATGTGGGAGTATGTGGGAGTCTATGGAAGTATGTGGGAGTCTATGAAAGTATGTGGGAGTTGTGGGAGTCTATGGAAGTATGTGGGAGTCTATGGAAGTATGTGGGAGTATGTGGGAGTATGTGGGAGTCTATGGAAGTATGTGGGAGTCTATGGAAGTATGTGGGAGTATGTGAGTCTATGGAAGCATGTGGAGTATGTGGGAGTATGTGGGAGTCTATGGAAGTATGTGGGAGTTGTGGGAGTCTATGGAAGTATGTGGGAGTCTATGGAAGTATGTGGGAGTTGTGGGAGTCTATGGAAGTATGTGGGAGTATGTGGAAGTATGTGGGAGTCTATGTGAGTCTATGGGAGTATGTGGGAGTATGTGGGAGTATGTGGGAGTATGTGGGAGTATGTGGGAGTCTATGTGAGTATGTGGGAGTATGTGGGAGTATGTGGGAGTATGTGGGAGTCTGTGGGAGTCTATGTGAGTATCTGGGAGTATGTGGGAGTATGTGGGAGTATGTGGGAGTATGTGGGAGTCTATGTGAGTCTATGGAAGTATGTGGGAGTATGTGGGAGTATGTGGGAGTCTATGTGAGTCTATGGAAGTATGTGGGAGTATGTGAGAGTCTTTGTGAGTCTATGGGAGTATGTGGGAGTATGTGGGAGTATGTGGGAGTCTATGTGAGTATGTGGGAGTATGTGGGAGTATGTGGGAGTCTATGTGAGTCTATGGGAGTATGTGGGAGTATGTGGGAGTATGTGGGAGTCTATGTGGGTATGTGGGAGTATATGGGAGTATGTGGGAGTATGTGGGAGTATGTGGGAGTCTATGTGAGTCTATGGAAGTATGTGGGAGTCTATGTGAGTCTATGTGAGTCTATGGGAGTATGTGGGAGTATGTGGGAGTATGTGGGAGTCTATGGAAGTATGTGGGAGTATGTGGAAGTATGTGGGAGTCTATGGAAGTATGTGGGAGTATGTGGGAGTATGTGGGAGTCTATGGGAGTATGTGGGAGTATGTGGGAGTATGTGGGAGTCCATGTGAGTATGTGGGAGTATGTGGGAGTATGTGGGAGTCTATGGAAGTATGTGGGAGTATGTGGGAGTATGTGGGAGTCTATGTGAGTCTATGGGAGTATGTGGGAGTCTATGTGAGTCTATGGGAGTATGTGGGAGTATGTGGGAGTATGTGGGAGTCTATGTGAGTCTTTGGGAGTATGTGGGAGTATGTGGGAGTATGTGGGAGTCTAGGTGAGTCTATGGGAGTATGTGGGAGTATGTGGGAGTATGTGGGAGTATGTGGAAATATGTGGGAGTATGTGGGAGTCTATGTGGGAGTATGTGGGAGTATGTGGGAGTATGTGGGAGTATGTGGGAGTATATGGGAGTATGTGGGAGTATGTGGGAGTATGTGGGAGTCTATGTGAGTCTATGGGAGTATGTGGGAGTATGTGGGAGTATGTGGCAGTTTGTGGGAGTCTATGTGAGTCTATGGGAGTATGTGGAAGTATGTTGGAGTATGTGGGAGTCTATGTGAGTCTATGGGAGTATGTGGGAGTATGTGTGAGTATGTGGGAGTCCATGTGAGTATGTGGGAGTATGTGGGAGTATGTGGGAGTCTATGGAAGTATGTGGGAGTATGTGGGAGTATGTGGGAGTCTATGTGATTCTATGGGAGTATGTGGGAGTCTATGTGAGTCTATGGGAGTATGTGGGAGTATGTGGGAGTATGTGGGAGTCTATGTGAGTCTTTGGGAGTATGTGGGAGTATGTGGGAGTATGTGGGAGTCTATGTGAGTCTATGGGAGTATGTGGGAGTATGTGGGAGTATGTGGGAGTATGTGGAAATATGTGGGAGTATGTGGGAGTCTATGTGAGTCTATGTGAGTCTATGGGAGTATGTGGGAGTATGTGGGAGTATGTGGGAGTATGTGGGAGTATGTGGGAGTATGTGGGAGTATGTGGAAGTATGTGGGAGTATGTGGGAGTCTATGTGAGTCTATGTGAGTCTATGTGAGTCTATGGGAGTATGTGGGAGTATGTGGGAGTATGTGGGAGTCTATGGAAGTATGTGGGAGTCTATGTGAGTCTATGGAAGTATGTGGGAGTCTATGGAAGTATGTGGGAGTCTATGGAAGTATGTGGGAGTCTATGGAAGTATGTGGGAGTCTATGGAAGTATGTGGGAGTCTATGGAAATATGTGGGAGTTGTGGGAGTCTATGGAAGTATGTGGGAGTATGTGGAAGTATGTGGGAGTCTATGGAAATATGTGGGAGTCTATGGAAGTATGTGGGAGTCTATGGAAGTATATGGGAGTTGTGGGAGTCTATGGAAGTATGTTGGAGTCTATGGAAGTATGTGGGAGTCTATGGAAGTATGTGGGAGTATGTGGGAGTATGTGGGAGTCAATGGAAGTATGTGGGAGTCTATGTGAGTCTATGGAAGTATGTGGGAGTATGTGGGAGTTGTGGGAGTCTATGGAAGTATGTGGGAGTTGTGGGAGTATGTGGGAGTCTATGGAAGTATGTGGGAGTATGTGGGAGTCTATGGAAGTATGAGGGAGTCTATGTGAGTCTATGGGAGTATGTGGGAGTATGTGGGAGTTGTGGGAGTCTATGGAAGCATGTGGGAGTTGTGGGAGTATGTGGGAGTCTATGGAAGTATGTGGTAGTATGTGGGAGTCTATGGAAGTATGTGGGAGTTGTGGGAGTATGTGTGAGTCTATGGAAGTATGTGGTAGATGTGGGAGTCTATGGAAGTATGTGGGAGTTGTGGGAGTATGTGGGAGTCTATGGAAGTATGTGGGAGTACTGGGAGTATGTGGGAGTATGTGGGAGTCTATGTGAGTCTATGGGAGTATGTGGGAGTATGTGGGAGTTGTGGGAGTCTATGGAAGTATGTGGGAGTTGTGGGAGTATGTGGGAGTCTATGGAAGTATGTGGGAGTTGTGGGAGTATGTGGGAGTCTATGGAAGTATGTGGGAGTATGTAGGAGTATGTGGGAGTCTATGGAAGTATGTGGGAGTATGTGGGAGTCTATGGAAGTATGTGGGAGTCTATAGAAGTATGTGGGAGTATGTGGGAGTATGTGGGAGTATGTGGGAGTCTATGGAAGTATGTGGGAGTATGTGGGAGTATGTGGGAGTATATGGGAGTATGTGGGAGTATGTGGGAGTCTATGGAAGTATGTGGGAGTATGTGGGAGTATGTGGGAGTCTATGGAAGTATGTGGAAGTATGTGGGAGTATGTGGGAGTATGTGGGAGTCTATGGAAGTATGTGGGAGTATGTGGGAGTATGTGGGAGTATGTGGGAGTCTATGTGAGTCTATGGGAGTATGTGGGAGTATGTGGGAGTATGTGGGAGTATGTGGGAGTCTATGTGAGTCTATGGAAGTATGTGGGAGTATGTGAGAGTCTTTGTGAGTCTATGGGAGTATGTGGGAGTATGTGGGAGTATGTGGGAGTCTATGTGAGTATGTGGGAGTATGTGGGAGTATGTGGGAGTCTATGTGAGTCTATGGGAGTATGTGGGAGTATGGGAGAGTATGTGGGAGTCTATGTGGGTATATGGGAGTATATGGGAGTATGTGGGAGTATGTGGGAGTATGTGGGAGTCTATGTGAGTCTATGGGAGTATGTGGGAGTCTATGTGAGTCTATGGGAGTCTGTGGGAGTATGTGGGAGTATGTGGGAGTATGTGGGAGTCTATGGAAGTATGTGGGAGTATGTGGAAGTATGTGGGAGTCTATGGAAGTATGTGGGAGTATGTGGGAGTATGTGGGAGTCTATGGAAGTATGTGGGAGTATGTGGGAGTATGTGGGAGTCCATGTGAGTATGTGGGAGTATGTGGGAGTATGTGGGAGTCTATGGAAGTATGTGGGAGTATGTGGGAGTATGTGGGAGTCTATGTGAGTCTATGGGAGTATGTGGGAGTCTATGTGAGTCTATGGGAGTATGTGGGAGTATGTGGGAGTATGTGGGAGTCTATGTGAGTCTTTGGGAGTATGTGGGAGTATGTGGGAGTATGTGGGAGTCTATGTGAGTCTATGGGAGTATGTGGGAGTATGTGGGAGTATGTGGGAGTATGTGGAAATATGTGGGAGTATGTGGGAGTCTATGTGAGTCTATAGGAGTATGTGGGAGTATGTGGGAGTTGTGGGAGTATGTGGGAGTCTATGGAAGTATGTGGGAGTCTATGTGAGTCTATGGGAGTATATGGGAGTATGTTGGAGTTGTGGGAGTCTATGGAAGTATGTGGGAGTTGTGGGAGTATGTGGGAGTCTATGGAAGTATGTGGGAGTTGTGGGAGTATGTGGGAGTATGTGGGAGTCTATGTGAGTCTATGGGAGTATGTGGGGAGTATGTGGGAGTTGTGGGAGTCTATGGAAGTATGTGGGGAGTTGGGGGAGAATGTGGAGTCTATGGAAGTATGTGGGAGTTGTGGGAGTATGTGGGAGTATGTGGGAGTATGTGGGAGTCTATGTGAGTCTATGTGAGTCTATGTGAGACTATGGGAGTATGTGGGAGTATGTGGGAGTATGTGGGAGTCTATGGAAGTATGTGGGAGTCTATGGGAGTCTATGGGAGTATGTGGGAGTATGTTGGAGTTGTGTGAGTCTAAGGAAGTATGTGGGAGTTGTGGGAGTATGTGGGAGTCTATGGAAGTAAGTGGGAGTATGTGGGAGTATGTGGGAGTCTATGGAAAGAGGTGGGAGTTGTGGGAGTATGTGGGAGTCTATGGCAGTATGTGGGAGTTGTGGGAGTCTATGGAAGTATGTGGGAGTCTATGGAAGTATGTGGGAGTTGTGGGAGAATGTGGGAGTCTATGGAAGTATGTGGGAGTTGTGGGAGTCTATGGAAGTATGTGGGAGTCTATGGAAGTATATGGGAGTATGTGGGAGTATGTGGGAGTCTATGGAAGTATGTGGGAGTCTATGGAAGTATGTGAGAGTATGTGGGAGTGGGAGTCTATGGAAGTATGTGGGAGTATGTGGGAGTATGTGGGAGTCTATGGAAGTATGTGGGAGTATGTGGGAGTATGTGGGAGTCTATGGAAGTATGTGGGAGTTGTGGGAGTCTATTGAAGTATGTGGGATTATGTGGGAGTATGTGGGAGTCTATGGAAGTATGTGGAAGTCTATGGAAGTATGTGGGAGTATGTGGGAGTATGTGGGAGTCTATGGAAGTATGTGGGAGTATGTGGGAGTATGTAATGGTGAGTCTGGAAGTATGTGGGAGTCTATGAAAGTATGTGGGAGTTGTGGGAGTCTATGGAAGTATGTGGGAGTCTATGGAAGTATGTGGGAGTATGTGGGAGTATGTGGGAGTCTATGGAAGTATGTGGGAGTCTATGGAAGTATGTGGGAGTATGTGGGAGTCTATGGAAGTATGTGGGAGTATGTGGGAGTATGTGGGAGTCTATGGAAGTATGTGGGAGTTGTGGGAGTCTATGGAAGTATGTGGGAGTCTATGGAAGTATGTGGGAGTTGTGGGAGTCTATGGAAGTATGTGGGAGTATGTGGAAGTATGTGGGAGTCTATGTGAGTCTATGGGAGTATGTGGGAGTATGTGGGAGTATGTGGGAGTATGTGGGAGTATGTGGGAGTCTATGTGAGTCTATGGGAGTATGTGGGGAGTATGTGGGAGTATGTGGGAGTATGTGGGAGTCTATGTGAGTATATGGAAGTATGTGGGAGTATGTGGGAGTATGTGGGAGTCTATGTGAGTCTATGGAAGTATGTGGGAGTATGTGGGAGTATGTGGGAGTCTATGTGAGTCTATGGAAGTATGTGGGAGTATGTGAGAGTCTTTGTGAGTCTATGGGAGTATGTGGGAGTATGTGGGAGTATGTGGGAGTCTATGGGAGTATGTGGGAGTATGTGGGAGTATGTGGGAGTCTATGTGAGTCTATGGGAGTATGTGGGAGTATGTGGGAGTATGTGGGAGTCTATGTGAGTATGTGGGAGTATATGGGAGTATGTGGGAGTATGTGGGAGTATGTGGGAGTCTATGTGAGTCTATGGAAGTATGTGGGAGTATATGTGAGTCTATGTGAGTATATGGGAGTATGTGGGAGTATGTGGGAGTATGTGGGAGTCTATGGAAGTATGTGGGAGTATGTGGAAGTATGTGGGAGTCTATGGAAGTATGTGGGAGTATGTGGGAGTATGTGGGAGTCTATGGGGGAGTATGTGGGAGTATGTGGGAGTATGTGGGAGTATGTGGGAGTATGTGGGAGTATGTGGGAGTCTATGGAAGTATGTGGGAGTATGTGGGAGTATGTGGGAGTCTATGTGAGTCTATGGGAGTATGTGGGAGTCTATGTGAGTCTATGGGAGTATGTGGGAGTATGTGGGAGTATGTGGGAGTCTATGTGAGTCTTTGGGAGTATGTGGGAGTATGTGGGAGTATGTGGGAGTCTATGTGAGTCTATGGGAGTATGTGGGAGTATGTGGGAGTATGTGGGAGTATGTGGGAGTATGTGGGAGTATGTGGGAGTATATGTGAGTCTATGTGAGTATATGGGAGTATGTGGGAGTATGTGGGAGTATGTGGGAGTATGTGGGAGTATATGGGAGTATGTGGGAGTATGTGGGAGTATGTGGGAGTATGTGGGAGTATGTGGGAGTATGTGGGAGTATGTGGAAGTATGTGGGAGTATGTGGGAGTCTATGTGAGTCTATGTGAGTCTATGGGAGTATGTGGGAGTATGTGGGAGTATGTGGGAGTATGTGGGAGTCTATGGAAGTATGTGGGAGTCTATGTGAGTCTATGGAAGTATGTGGGAGTCTATGGAAGTATGTGGGAGTCTATGGAAGTATGTGGGAGTCTATGGAAGTATGTGGGAGTCTATGGAAGTATGTGGGAGTCTATGGAAATATGTGGGAGTTGTGGGAGTCTATGGAAGTATGTGGGAGTATGTGGAAGTATGTGGGAGTCTATGGAAATATGTGGGAGTCTATGGAAGTATGTGGGAGTCTATGGAAGTATATGGGAGTTGTGGGAGTCTATGGAAGTATGTTGGAGTCTATGGAAGTATGTGGGAGTCTATGGAAGTATGTGGGAGTATGTGGAAGTATGTGGGAGTCAATGGAAGTATGTGGGAGTCTATGTGAGTCTATGGAAGTATGTGGGAGTATGTGGGAGTTGTGGGAGTCTATGGAAGTATGTGGGAGTTGTGGGAGTATGTGGGAGTCTATGGAAGTATGTGGGAGTATGTGGGAGTCTATGGAAGTATGAGGGAGTCTATGTGAGTCTATGGGAGTATGTGGGAGTATGTGGGAGTTGTGGGAGTCTATGGAAGTATGTGGGAGTTGTGGGAGTATGTGGGAGTCTATGGAAGTATGTGGTAGTATGTGGGAGTCTATGGAAGTATGTGGGAGTTGTGGGAGTATGTGTGAGTCTATGGAAGTATGTGGTAGATGTGGGAGTCTATGGAAGTATGTGGGAGTTGTGGGAGTATGTGGGAGTCTATGGAAGTATGTGGGAGTACTGGGAGTATGTGGGAGTATGTGGGAGTCTATGTGAGTCTATGGGAGTATGTGGGAGTATGTGGGAGTTGTGGGAGTCTATGGAAGTATGTGGGAGTTGTGGGAGTATGTGGGAGTCTATGGAAGTATGTGGGAGTTGTGGGAGTATGTGGGAGTCTATGGAAGTATGTGGGAGTATGTAGGAGTATGTGGGAGTCTATGGAAGTATGTGGGAGTATGTGGGAGTCTATGGAAGTATGTGGGAGTCTATAGAAGTATGTGGGAGTATGTGGGAGTATGTGGGAGTATGTGGGAGTATGTGGGAGTCTATGGAAGTATGTGGGAGTATGTGGGAGTATGTGGGAGTATGTGGGAGTATGTGGGAGTATGTGGGAGTCTATGGAAGTATGTGGGAGTATGTGGGAGTATGTGGGAGTCTATGGAAGTATGTGGAAGTATGTGGGAGTATGTGGGAGTATGTGGGAGTCTATGGAAGTATGTGGGAGTATGTGGGAGTATGTGGGAGTATGTGGGAGTATGTGGGAGTCTATGTGAGTCTATGGGAGTATGTGGGAGTATGTGGGAGTATGTGGGAGTATGTGGGAGTCTATGTGAGTCTATGGAAGTATGTGGGAGTATGTGAGAGTCTTTGTGAGTCTATGGGAGTATGTGGGAGTATGTGGGAGTATGTGGGAGTCTATGTGAGTATGTGGGAGTATGTGGGAGTATGTGGGAGTCTATGTGAGTCTATGGGAGTATGTGGGAGTATGTGGGAGTATGTGGGAGTCTATGTGGGTATGTGGGAGTATATGGGAGTATGTGGGAGTATGTGGGAGTATGTGGGAGTCTATGTGAGTCTATGGAAGTATGTGGGAGTCTATGTGAGTCTATGTGAGTCTATGGGAGTATGTGGGAGTATGTGGGAGTATGTGGGAGTCTATGGTAGTATGTGGGAGTATGTGGGAGTATGTGGGAGTCTATGGAAGTATGTGGGAGTATGTGGGAGTATGTGGGAGTCTATGGAAGTATGTGGGAGTATGTGGGAGTATGTGGGAGTCCATGTGAGTATGTGGGAGTATGTGGGAGTATGTGGGAGTCTATGGAAGTATGTGGGAGTATGTGGGAGTATGTGGGAGTCTATGTGAGTCTATGGGAGTATGTGGGAGTCTATGTGAGTCTATGGGAGTATGTGGGAGTATGTGGGAGTATGTGGGAGTCTATGTGAGTCTTTGGGAGTATGTGGGAGTATGTGGGAGTATGTGGGAGTCTATGTGAGTCTATGGGAGTATGTGGGAGTATGTGGGAGTATGTGGGAGTATGTGGAAATATGTGGGAGTATGTGGGAGTCTATGTGAGTCTATAGGAGTATGTGGGAGTATGTGGGAGTTGTGGGAGTATGTGGGAGTCTATGGAAGTATGTGGGAGTCTATGTGAGTCTATGGGAGTATATGGGAGTATGTTGGAGTTGTGGGAGTCTATGGAAGTATGTGGGAGTTGTGGGAGTATGTGGGAGTCTATGGAAGTATGTGGGAGTTGTGGGAGTATGTGGGAGTATGTGGGAGTCTATGTGAGTCTATGGGAGTATGTGGGAGTATGTGGGAGTTGTGGGAGTCTATGGAAGTATGTGGGAGTTGGGGGAGAATGTGGGAGTCTATGGAAGTATGTGGGAGTTGTGGGAGTATGTGGGAGTATGTGGGAGTATGTGGGAGTCTATGTGAGTCTATGTGAGTCTATGTGAGTCTATGGGAGTATGTGGGAGTATGTGGGAGTATGTGGGAGTCTATGGAAGTATGTGGGAGTCTATGTGAGTCTATGGGAGTATGTGGGAGTATGTTGGAGTTGTGTGAGTCTAAGGAAGTATGTGGGAGTTGTGGGAGTATGTGGGAGTCTATGGAAGTAAGTGGGAGTATGTGGGAGTATGTGGGAGTCTATGGAAAGAGGTGGGAGTTGTGGGAGTATGTGGGAGTCTATGGAAGTATGTGGGAGTTGTGGGAGTCTATGGAAGTATGTGGGAGTCTATGGAAGTATGTGGAGTTGTGGGAGAATGTGGGAGTCTATGGAAGTATGTGGGAGTTGTGGGAGTCTATGGAAGTATGTGGGAGTCTATGGAAGTATGTGGGAGTATGTGGGAGTATGTGGGAGTCTATGGAAGTATGTGGGAGTCTATGGAAGTATGTGGGAGTATGTGGGAGTATGTGGGAGTCTATGGAAGTATGTGGGAGTATGTGGGAGTATGTGGGAGTCTATGGAAGTATGTGGGAGTATGTGGGAGTATGTGGGAGTCTATGGAAGTATGTGGGAGTTGTGGGAGTCTATTGAAGTATGTGGGATTATGTGGGAGTATGTGGGAGTCTATGGAAGTATGTGGAAGTCTATGGAAGTATGTGGGAGTATGTGGGAGTATGTGGGAGTCTATGGAAGTATGTGGGAGTATGTGGGAGTATGTGGGAGTCTATGGAAGTATGTGGGAGTCTATGAAAGTATGTGGGAGTTGTGGGAGTCTATGGAAGTATGTGGGAGTCTATGGAAGTATGTGGGAGTATGTGGGAGTATGTGGGAGTCTATGGAAGTATGTGGGAGTCTATGGAAGTATGTGGGAGTATGTGGGAGTCTATGGAAGTATGTGGGAGTATGTGGGAGTATGTGGGAGTCTATGGAAGTATGTGGGAGTTGTGGGAGTCTATGGAAGTATGTGGGAGTCTATGGAAGTATGTGGGAGTTGTGGGAGTCTATGGAAGTATGTGGGAGTATGTGGAAGTATGTGGGAGTCTATGTGAGTCTATGGGAGTATGTGGGAGTATGTGGGAGTATGTGGGAGTATGTGGGAGTATGTGGGAGTCTATGTGAGTCTATGGGAGTATGTGGGAGTATGTGGGAGTATGTGGGAGTATGTGGGAGTCTATGTGAGTATATGGAAGTATGTGGGAGTATGTGGGAGTATGTGGGAGTCTATGTGAGTCTATGGAAGTATGTGGGAGTATGTGGGAGTATGTGGGAGTCTATGTGAGTCTATGGAAGTATGTGGGAGTATGTGGGAGTCTTTGTGAGTCTATGGGAGTATGTGGGAGTATGTGGGAGTATGTGGGAGTCTATGTGAGTATGTGGGAGTATGTGGGAGTATGTGGGAGTCTATGTGAGTCTATGGGAGTATGTGGGAGTATGTGGGAGTATGTGGGAGTCTATGTGGGTATGTGGGAGTATATGGGAGTATGTGGGAGTATGTGGGAGTATGTGGGAGTCTATGTGAGTCTATGGAAGTATGTGGGAGTCTATGTGAGTCTATGTGAGTCTATGGGAGTATGTGGGAGTATGTGGGAGTATGTGGGAGTCTATGGAAGTATGTGGGAGTATGTGGAAGTATGTGGGAGTCTATGGAAGTATGTGGGAGTATGTGTCTATGTGGGAGTCTATGGAAGTATGTGGGAGTATTTGGGAGTATGTGGGAGTATGTGGGAGTATGTGGGAGTATGTGGGAGTCTATGGAAGTATGTGGGAGTATGTGGGAGTATGTGGGAGTCTATGTGAGTCTATGGGAGTATGTGGGAGTCTATGTGAGTCTATGGGAGTATGTGGGAGTATGTGGGAGTATGTGGGAGTCTATGTGAGTCTATGGGAGTATGTGGGAGTATGTGGGAGTATGTGGGAGTCTATGTGAGTCTATGGGAGTATGTGGGAGTATGTGGGAGTATGTGGGAGTATGTGGAAATATGTGGGAGTATGTGTGAGTCTATGTGAGTCTATGTGAGTCTATGGGAGTATGTGGGAGTATGTGGGAGTATGTGGGAGTATGTGGGAGTCTATGGAAGTATGTGGGAGTCTATGTGAGTCTATGGGAGTATATGGGAGTATGTTGGAGTTGTGGGAGTCTATGGAAGTATGTGGGAGTTGTGGGAGTATGTGGGAGTCTATGGAAGTATGTGGGAGTTGTGGGAGTATGTGGGAGTATGTGGGAGTCTATGTGAGTCTATGGGAGTATGTGGGAGTATGTGGGAGTTGTGGGAGTCTATGGAAGTATGTGGGAGTTGGGGGAGAATGTGGGAGTCTATGGAAGTATGTGGGAGTTGTGGGAGTATGTGGGAGTATATGGGAGTATGTGGGAGTCTATGTGAGTCTATGTGAGTCTATGTGAGACTATGGGAGTATGTGGGAGTATGTGGGAGTATGTGGGAGTCTATGGAAGTATGTGGGAGTCTATGTGAGTCTATGGGAGTATGTGGGAGTATGTTGGAGTTGTGTGAGTCTAAGGAAGTATGTGGGAGTTGTGGGAGTATGTGGGAGTCTATGGAAGTAAGTGGGAGTATGTGGGAGTATGTGGGAGTCTATGGAAAGAGGTGGGAGTTGTGGGAGTATGTGGGAGTCTATGGAAGTATGTGGGAGTTGTGGGAGTCTATGGAAGTATGTGGGAGTCTATGGAAGTATGTGGGAGTTGTGGGAGAATGTGGGAGTCTATGGAAGTATGTGGGAGTTGTGGGAGTCTATGGAAGTATGTGGGAGTCTATGGAAGTATGTGGGAGTATGTGGGAGTATGTGGGAGTCTATGGAAGTATGTGGGAGTCTATGGAAGTATGTGGGAGTATGTGGGAGTATGTGGGAGTCTATGGAAGTATGTGGGAGTATGTGGGAGTATGTGGGAGTCTATGGAAGTATGTGGGAGTATGTGGGAGTATGTGGGAGTCTATGGAAGTATGTGGGAGTTGTGGAGTCTATTGAAGTATGTGGGATTATGTGGGAGTATGTGGGAGTCTATGGAAGTATGTGGAAGTCTATGGAAGTATGTGGGAGTATGTGGGAGTATGTGGGAGTCTATGGAAGTATGTGGGAGTATGTGGGAGTATGTGGGAGTCTATGGAAGTATGTGGGAGTCTATGAAAGTATGTGGGAGTTGTGGGAGTCTATGGAAGTATGTGGGAGTCTATGGAAGTATGTGGGAGTATGTGGGAGTATGTGGGAGTCTATGGGAGTATGTGGGAGTCTATGGAAGTATGTGGGAGTATGTGGGAGTCTATGGAAGTATGTGGGAGTATGTGGGAGTATGTGGGAGTCTATGGAAGTATGTGGGAGTATGTGGGAGTCTATGGAAGTATGTGGGAGTCTATGGAAGTATGTGGGAGTTGTGGGAGTCTATGGAAGTATGTGGGAGTATGTGGGAGTATGTGGGAGTCTATGTGAGTCTATGGGAGTATGTGGGAGTATGTGGGAGTATGTGGGAGTATGTGGGAGTATGTGGGAGTCTATGTGAGTCTGTGGGAGTATGTGGGAGTATGTGGGAGTATGTGGGAGTATGTGGGAGTCTATGTGAGTCTATGGAAGTATGTGGGAGATGTGGGAGTATGTGGAGTCTATGTGAGTCTATGGAAGTATGTGGGAGTATGTGGGAGTATGTGGGAGTCTATGTGAGTCTATGGAAGTATGTGGGAGTATGTGAGAGTCTTTGTGAGTCTATGGGAGTATGTGGGAGTATGTGGGAGTATGTGGGAGTCTATGTGAGTATGTGGGAGTATGTGGGAGTATGTGGGAGTCTATGTGAGTCTATGGGAGTATGTGGGAGTATGTGGGAGTATGTGGGAGTCTATGTGGGTATGTGGGAGTATATGGGAGTATGTGGGAGTATGTGGGAGTATGTGGGAGTCTATGTGAGTCTATGGAAGTATGTGGGAGTCTATGTGAGTCTATGTGAGTCTATGGGAGTATGTGGAGTATGTGGGAGTATGTGGGAGTCTATGGAAGTATGTGGGAGTATGTGGAAGTATGTGGGAGTCTATGGAAGTATGTGGGAGTATGTGGGAGTATGTGGGAGTCTATGGAAGTATGTGGGAGTATTTGGGAGTATGTGGGAGTCCATGTGAGTATGTGGGAGTATGTGGGAGTATGTGGGAGTCTATGGAAGTATGTGGGAGTATGTGGGAGTATGTGGGAGTCTATGTGAGTCTATGGGAGTATGTGGGAGTCTATGTGAGTCTATGGGAGTATGTGGGAGTATGTGGGAGTATGTGGGAGTCTATGTGAGTCTATGGGAGTATGTGGGAGTATGTGGGAGTATGTGGGAGTCTATGTGAGTCTATGGGAGTATGTGGGAGTATGTGGGAGTATGTGGGAGTATATGGAAGTATGTGGGAGTATGTGGGAGTATGTGTGAGTCTATGTGAGTCTATGGGAGTATGTGGGAGTATGTGGGAGTATGTGGGAGTATGTGGGAGTATGTGGGAGTATGTGGGAGTATGTGGAAGTATGTGGGAGTATGTGGGAGTCTATGTGAGTCTATGGGAGTATGTGGGAGTATGTGGGAGTATGTGGCAGTTTGTGGGAGTCTATGTGAGTCTATGGGAGTATGTGGAAGTATGTTGGAGTATGTGGGAGTCTATGTGAGTCTATGGGAGTATGTGGGAGTATGTGGGAGTATGTGGGAGTATGTGGGAGTCTATGTGAGTCTATGGGAGTATGTGGGAGTATGTGGGAGTATGTGGGAGTATGTGGGAGTCTATGTGAGTCTATGGGAGTATGTGGGAGTATGTGGGAGTATGTGGGAGTCTATGGAAGTATGTGGGAGTATGTGGGAGTATGTGGGAGTCTATGTGAGTCTATAGGAGTATGTGGGAGTATGTGGGAGTATGTGGGAGTCTATGGAAGTATGTGGGAGTTGTGGGAGTATGTGGGAGTATGTGGGAGTCTATGTGAGTCTATGTGAGTCTATGTAAGTCTATGGGAGTATGTGGGAGTATGTGGGAGTATGTGGGAGTCTATGGAAGTATGTGGGAGTCTATGTGAGTCTATGGGAGTATATGGGAGTATGTTGGAGTTGTGGGAGTCTATGGAAGTATGTGGGAGTTGTGGGAGTATGTGGGAGTCTATGGAAGTATGTGGGAGTTGTGGGAGTATGTGGGAGTATGTGGGAGTCTATGTGAGTCTATGGGAGTATGTGGGAGTATTTGGGAGTTGTGGGAGTCTATGGAAGTATGTGGGAGTTGGGGGAGAATGTGGGAGTCTATGGAAGTATGTGGGAGTTGTGGGAGTATGTGGGAGTATGTGGGAGCATGTGGGAGTCTATGTGAGTCTATGTGAGTCTATGTGAGACTATGGGAGTATGTGGGAGTATGTGGGAGTATGTGGGAGTCTATGGAAGTATGTGGGAGTCTATGTGAGTCTATGGGAGTATGTGGGAGTATGTTGGAGTTGTGTGAGTCTAAGGAAGTATGTGGGAGTTGTGGGAGTATGTGGGAGTCTATGGAAGTAAGTGGGAGTATGTGGGAGTATGTGGGAGTCTATGGAAAGAGGTGGGAGTTGTGGGAGTATGTGGGAGTCTATGGAAGTATGTGGGAGTTGTGGGAGTCTATGGAAGTATGTGGGAGTCTATGGAAGTATGAGGGAGTTGTGGGAGAATGTGGGAGTCTATGGAAGTATGTGGGAGTTGTGGGAGTCTATGGAAGTATGTGGGAGTCTATGGAAGTATGTGGGAGTATGTGGGAGTATGTGGGAGTCTATGGAAGTATGTGGGAGTCTATGGAAGTATGTGGGAGTATGTGGGAGTATGTGGGAGTCTATGGAAGTATGTGGGAGTATGTGGGAGTATGTGGGAGTCTATGGAAGTATGTGGGAGTTGTGGGAGTCTATTGAAGTATGTGGGATTATGTGGGAGTATGTGGGAGTCTATGGAAGTATGTGGAAGTCTATGGAAGTATGTGGGAGTATGTGGGAGTATGTGGGAGTCTATGGAAGTATGTGGGAGTATGTGGGAGTATGTGGGAGTCTATGGAAGTATGTGGGAGTCTATGAAAGTATGTGGGAGTTGTGGGAGTCTATGGAAGTATGTGGGAGTCTATGGAAGTATGTGGGAGTATGTGGGAGTATGTGGGAGTCTATGGAAGTATGTGGGAGTCTATGGAAGTATGTGGGAGTATGTGGGAGTCTATGGAAGTATGTGGGAGTATGTGGGAGTATGTGGGAGTCTATGGAAGTATGTGGGAGTTGTGGGAGTCTATGGAAGTATGTGGGAGTCTATGGAAGTATGTGGGAGTTGTGGGAGTCTATGGAAGTATGTGGGAGTATGTGGAAGTATGTGGGAGTCTATGGAAGTATGTGGGAGTCTATGGAAGTATATGGGAGTTGTGGGAGTCTATGGAAGTATGTAGGAGTCTATGGAAGTATGTGGGAGTCTATGGAAGTATGTGGGAGTATATGGGAGTATGTGGGAGTCAATGGAAGTATGTGGGAGTCTATGTGAGTCTATGGGAGTATGTGGGAGTATATGGGAGTTGTGGGAGTCTATGGAAGTATGTGGGAGTTGTGGGAGTATGTGGAGTCTATGGAAGTATGTGGGAGTATGTGGGAGTCTATGGAAGTATGTGGGAGTCTATGTGAGTCTATGGGAGTATGTGGGAGTATGTGGGAGTTGTGGGAGTCTATGGAAGTATGTGGGAGTTGTGGGAGTATGTGGGAGTCTATGGAAGTATGTGGGAGTATGTGGGAGTCTATGGAAGTATGTGGGAGTTGTGGGAGTATGTGGGAGTCTATGGAAGTATGTGGGAGTTGTGGGAGTCTATGGAAGTATGTGGGAGTTGTGGGAGTATGTGGGAGTCTATGGAAGTATGTGGGAGTTGTGGGAGTATGTGGGAGTCTATGGAAGTATGAGGGAGTATGTGGGAGTATGTAAGAGTCTATGGAAAAATGTGGGAGTTGTGGGAGTCTATGGTAGTATGTGGGAGTATGTGGGAGTCTATGGAAGTATGTGGGAGTATGTGTGAGTATGTGGGAGTCTATGGAAGTATGTGGGAGTATGTGGGAGTCTATGGAAGTATGTGGGAGTTGTGGGAGTCTATGGAAGTATGTGGGAGTATGTGGGAGTCTATGGAAGTATGTGGGAGTCTATGGAAGTATGTGGGAGTATGTGGGAGTATGTGGGAGTCTATGGAAGTATGTGGGAGTCTATGGAAGTATGTGGGAGTATGTGGGAGTATGTGGGAGTCTATGGAAGTATGTGGGAGTATGTGGGAGTATGTGGGAGTCTATGGAAGTATGTGGGAGTCTATGGAAGTATGTGGGAGTTGTGGGAGTCTATGGAAGTATGTGGGAGTATGTGGAAGTATGTGGGAGTCTATGGAAGTATGTGGGAGTCTATGGAAGTATATGGGAGTTGTGGGAGTCTATGGAAGTATGTAGGAGTCTATGGAAGTATGTGGGAGTCTATGGAAGTATGTGGGAGTATGTGGGAGTATGTGGGAGTCAATGGAAGTATGTGGGAGTCTATGTGAGTCTATGGGAGTATGTGGGAGTATATGGGAGTATGTGGGAGTCTATGGAAGTATGTGGGAGTATGTGGGAGTCTATGGAAGTATGTGGGAGTCTATGTGAGTCTATGGGAGTATGTGGGAGTATGTGGGAGTTGTGGGAGTCTATGGAAGTATGTGGGAGTATGTGGGAGTCTATGGAAGTAGTATGTGGGAGTATGTGGGAGTATGTGGGAGTATGTGGGAGTCTATGGAAGTATGTGGGAGTATGTGGGAGTATGTGGGAGTCTATGGAAGTATGTGGGAGTATGTGGGAGTATGTGGGAGTCTATGGAAGTATGTGGGAGTATGTGGGAGTCTATGGAAGTATATGGGAGTATATGGGAGTATGTGGGAGTCTATGGAAGTATATGGGAGTTGTGGGAGTCTATGGAAGTATGTGGGAGTTGTGGGAGTATGTGGGAGTCTATGGAAGTATGTGGGAGTTGTGGGAGTATGTGGGAGTATGTGGGAGTCTATGTGAGTCTATGGGAGTATGTGGGAGTATGTGAGAGTTGTGGGAGTCTATGGAAGTATGTGGGAGTTGTGGGAGTATGTGGGAGTCTATGGAAGTATGTGGGAGTATGTGGGAGTATGTGGAAGTATGTGGGAGTATGTGGGAGTCTATGTGAGTCTATGTGAGTCTATGGGAGTATGTGGGAGTAAGTGGGAGTATGTGGGAGTATGTGGGAGTATGTGGGAGTATGTGGAAGTATGTGGGAGTATGTGGGAGTCCATGTGAGTCTATGGAAGTATGTGGGAGTTGTGGGAGTATGTGGGAGTCTATGGAAGTATGTGGGAGTATGTGGGAGTCTATGGAAGTATGTGGGAGTTGTGGGAGTATGTGGGAGTCTATGGAAGTATGTGGGAGTTGTGGGAGTCTATGGAAGTATGTGGGAGTTGTGGGAGTATGTGGGAGTCTATGGAAGTATGTGGGAGTTGTGGCAGTATGTGGGAGTCTATGGAAGTATGAGGGAGTATGTGGGAGTATGTAAGAGTCTATGGAAAAATGTGGGAGTTGTGGGAGTCTATGGTAGTATGTGGGAGTATGTGGGAGTCTATGGAAGTATGTGGGAGTATGTGTGAGTATGTGGGAGTCTATGGAAGTATGTGGGAGTATGTGGGAGTCTATGGAAGTATGTGGGAGTTGTGGGAGTCTATGGAAGTATGTGGGAGTATGTGGGAGTCTATGGAAGTATGTGGGAGTCTATGGAAGTATGTGGGAGTATGTGGGAGTATGTGGGAGTCTATGGAAGTATGTGGGAGTCTATGGAAGTATGTGGGAGTATGTGGGAGTATGTGGGAGTCTATGGAAGTATGTGGGAGTATGTGGGAGTATGTGGGAGTCTATGGAAGTATGTGGGAGTCTATGGAAGTATGTGGGAGTTGTGGGAGTCTATGGAAGTATGTGGGAGTATGTGGAAGTAAGTGGGAGTCTATGGAAGTATGTGGGAGTCTATGGAAGTATATAGGAGTTGTGGGAGTCTATGGAAGTATGTAGGAGTCTATGGAAGTATGTGGGAGTCTATGGAAGTATGTGGGAGTATGTGGGAGTATGTGGGAGTCAATGGAAGTATGTGGGAGTCTATGTGAGTCTATGGGAGTATGTGGGAGTATGTGGGAGTATGTGGGAGTCTATGGAAGTATGTGGGAGTATGTGGGAGTATGTGGGAGTCTATGGAAGTATGTGGGAGTATGTGGGAGTATGTGGGAGTATGTGGGAGTATGTGGGAGTCTATGGAAGTATGTGGGAGTATGTGGGAGTATGTGGGAGTCTATGGAAGTATGTTGGAGTATGTGGGAGTATGTGGGAGTCTATGGAAGTATGTGGGAGTATGTGGGAGTCTATGGAAGTATGTGGGAGTTGTGGGAGTATGTGGGAGTCTATGGAAGTATGTGCGAGTTGTGGGAGTCTATGGAAGTATGTGGGAGTTGTGGGAGTATGTGGGAGTCTATGGAAGTATGTGGGAGTTGTGGGAGTATGTGGGAGTATGTGGGAGTCTATGTGAGTCTATGGGAGTATGTGGGAGTATGTGGGAGTTGTGGGAGTCTATGGAAGTATGTGGGAGTTGTGGGAGTATGTGGGAGTCTATGGAAGTATGTGGGAGTATGTGGGAGTATGTGGAAGTATGTGGGAGTATGTGGGAGTCTATGTGAGTCTATGTGAGTCTATGGGAGTATGTGGGAGTAAGTGGGAGTATGTGGGAGTATGTGGGAGTATGTGGGAGTATGTGGAAGTATGTGGGAGTATGTGGGAGTCCATGTGAGTCTATGGGAGTATGTGGGAGTATGTGGGAGTATGTGGGAGTCTATGTGAATCTATGTGAGTCTATGGGAGTATGTGGGAGTATGTGGGAGTCTATGTGAGTCTAAGTGAGTCTATGGGAGTATGTGGGAGTATGTGGGAGTATGTGGGAGTCTATGTGAGTCTATGGGAGTATGTGGAAGTATGTGGGAGTATGTGGGAGTCTATGGGAGTCTATGGGAGTATGTGGGAGTATGTGGGAGTCTATGGGAGTATGTGGGAGTATGTGGGAGTATGTGGGAGTATGTGGGAGTCTATGGAAGTATGTGGGAGTCTATGGAAGTATGTGGGAGTATGTGGGAGTATGTGGGAGTCTATGGAAGTATGTGGGAGTATGTGGGAGTATGTGGGAGTCTATGGAAAAATGTGGGAGTTGTGGGAGTCTATGGTAGTATGTGGGAGTATGTGGGAGTCTATGGAAGTGTGTGGGAGTATGTGTGAGTATGTGGGAGTCTATGGAAGTATGTGGGAGTATGTGGGAGTCTATGGAAGTATGTGGGAGTTGTGGGAGTATGTGGGAGTATGTGGGAGTATGTGGGAGTCTATGTGAGTCTATGTGAGTCTATGGGAGTATGTGGGAGTATGTGGGAGTATGTGGGAGTCTATGGAAGTATGTGGGAGTCTATGTGAGTCTATGGGAGTATGTGGGAGTATGTTGGAGTTGTGTGAGTCTAAGGAAGTATGTGGGAGTTGTGGGAGTATGTGGGAGTCTATGGAAGTAAGTGGGAGTATGTGGGAGTATGTGGGAGTCTATGGAAAGAGGTGGGAGTTGTGGGAGTATGTGAGTCTATGGAAGTATGTGGGAGTTGTGGGAGTCTATGGAAGTATGTGGGAGTCTATGGAAGTATGTGGGAGTTGTGGGAGAATGTGGGAGTCTATGGAAGTATGTGGGAGTTGTGGGAGTCTATGGAAGTATGTGGGAGTCTATGGAAGTATGTGGGAGTATGTGGGAGTATGTGGGAGTCTATGGAAGTATGTGGGAGTCTATGGAAGTATGTGGGAGTATGTGGGAGTATGTGGGAGTCTATGGAAGTATGTGGGAGTATGTGGGAGTATGTGGGAGTCTATGGAAGTATGTGGGAGTATGTGGGAGTATGTGGGAGTCTATGGAAGTATGTGGGAGTTGTGGGAGTCTATTGAAGTATGTGGGATTATGTGGGAGTATGTGGGAGTCTATGGAAGTATGTGGAAGTCTATGGAAGTATGTGGGAGTATGTGGGAGTATGTGGGAGTCTATGGAAGTATGTGGGAGTATGTGGGAGTATGTGGGAGTCTATGGAAGTATGTGGGAGTCTATGAAAGTATGTGGGAGTTGTGGGAGTCTATGGAAGTATGTGGGAGTCTATGGAAGTATGTGGGAGTATGTGGGAGTATGTGGGAGTCTATGGAAGTATGTGGGAGTCTATGGAAGTATGGGAGTATGTGGGGAGTCTATGGAAGTATGTGGGAGTATGTGGGAGTATGTGGGAGTCTATGGAAGTATGTGGGAGTTGTGGGAGTCTATGGAAGTATGTGGGAGTCTATGGAAGTATGTGGGAGTTGTGGGAGTCTATGGAAGTATGTGGGAGTATGTGGAAGTATGTGGGAGTCTATGTGAGTCTATGGGAGTATGTGGGAGTATGTGAGTATGTGGGAGTATGTGGGAGTATGTGGGAGTCTATGTGAGTCTATGGGAGTATGTGGGAGTATGTGGGAGTATGTGGGAGTGTGGGAGTCTATGTGAGTATATGGAAGTATGTGGGAGTATGTGGGAGTATGTGGGAGTCTATGTGAGTCTATGGAAGTATGTGGGAGTATGTGGGAGTATGTGGGAGTCTATGTGAGTCTATGGAAGTATGTGGGAGTATGTGAGAGTCTTTGTGAGTCTATGGGAGTATGTGGGAGTATGTGGGAGTATGTGGGAGTCTATGTGAGTATGTGGGAGTATGTGGGAGTATGTGGGAGTCTATGTGAGTCTATGGGAGTATGTGGGAGTATGTGGGAGTATGTGGGAGTCTATGTGGGTATGTGGGAGTATATGGGAGTATGTGGGAGTATGTGGGAGTATGTGGGAGTCTATGTGAGTCTATGGAAGTATGTGGGAGTCTATGTGAGTCTATGTGAGTCTATGGGAGTATGTGGGAGTATGTGGGAGTATGTGGGAGTCTATGGAAGTATGTGGGAGTATGTGGAAGTATGTGGGAGTCTATGGAAGTATGTGGGAGTATGTGGGAGTATGTGGGAGTCTATGGAAGTATGTGGGAGTATTGGGAGTGGGAGTATGTGGGAGTATGTGGGAGTATGTGGGAGTATGTGGGAGTCTATGGAAGTATGTGGGAGTATGTGGGAGTATGTGGGAGTCTATGTGAGTCTATGGGAGTATGTGGGAGTCTCTGTGAGTCTATGGGAGTATGTGGGAGTATATGGGAGTATGTGGGAGTCTATGTGAGTCTTTGGGAGTATGTGGGAGTATGTGGGAGTATGTGGGAGTCTATGTGAGTCTATGGGAGTATGTGGGAGTATGTGGGAGTATGTGGGAGTATGTGGAAATATGTGGGAGTATGTGTGAGTCTATGTGAGTCTATGTGAGTCTATGGGAGTATGTGGGAGTATGTGGGAGTATGTGGGAGTATGTGGGAGTATGTGGGAGTATGTGGGAGTATGTGGAAGTATGTGGGAGTATGTGGGAGTCTATGTGAGTCTATGGGAGTATGTGGGAGTATGTGGGAGTATGTGGGAGTTTGTGGGAGTCTATGTGAGTCTATGGGAGTATGTGGAAGTATGTTGGAGTATGTGGGAGTCTATGTGAGTCTATGGGAGTATGTGGGAGTATGTGGGAGTATGTGGGAGTATGTGGGAGTCTATGTGAGTCTATGGGAGTATGTGGAAGTATGTGGGAGTATGTGGGAGTATGTGGGAGTCTATGTGAGTCTATGGGAGTATGTGGGAGTATGTGGGAGTATGTGGGAGTCTATGGAAGTATGTGGGAGTATGTGGGAGTATGTGTGAGTCTATGTGAGTCTATAGGAGTATGTGGGAGTATGTGGGAGTTGTGGGAGTATGTGGGAGTCTATGGAAGTATGTGGGAGTTGTGGGAGTATGTGGGAGTATGTGGGAGTCTATGTGAGTCTATGTGAGTCTATGTAAGTCTATGGGAGTATGTGGGAGTATGTGGGAGTATGTGGGAGTCTATGGAAGTATGTGGGAGTCTATGTGAGTCTATGGGAGTATATGGGAGTATGTTGGAGTTGTGGGAGTCTATGGAAGTATGTGGGAGTTGTGGGAGTATGTGGGAGTAAGTGGGAGTATGTGGGAGTATGTGGGAGTATGTGGGAGTATGTGGAAGTATGTGGGAGTATGTGGGAGTCCATGTGAGTCTATGGGAGTATGTGGGAGTATGTGGGAGTATGTGGGAGTCTATGTGAATCTATGTGAGTCTATGGGAGTATGTGGGAGTATGTGGGAGTATGTGGGAGTCTATGTGAGTCTAAGTGAGTCTATGGGAGTATGTGGGAGTATGTGGGAGTATGTGGGAGTCTATGTGAGTCTATGGGAGTATGTGGAAGTATGTGGGAGTATGTGGGAGTCTATGTGAGTCTATGGGAGTATGTGGGAGTATGTGGGAGTCTATGTGAGTCTATGGGAGTATGTGGGAGTATGTGGGAGTATGTGGGAGTATGTGGGAGTCTATGGAAGTATGTGGGAGTCTATGGAAGTATGTGGGAGTATGTGGGAGTATGTGGGAGTCTATGGAAGTATGTGGGAGTATGTGGGAGTATGTGGGAGTCTATGGAAAAATGTGGGAGTTGTGGTAGTCTATGGTAGTATGTGGGAGTATGTGGGAGTCTATGGAAGTGTGTGGGAGTATGTGTGAGTATGTGGGAGTCTATGGAAGTATGTGGGAGTATGTGGGAGTCTATGGAAGTATGTGGGAGTTGTGGGAGTATGTGGGAGTATGTGGGAGTATGTGGGAGTCTATGTGAGTCTATGTGAGTCTATGTGAGACTATGGGAGTATGTGGGAGTATGTGGGAGTATGTGGGAGTCTATGGAAGTATGTGGGAGTCTATGTGAGTCTATGGGAGTATGTGGGAGTATGTTGGAGTTGTGTGAGTCTAAGGAAGTATGTGGGAGTTGTGGGAGTATGTGGGAGTCTATGGAAGTAAGTGGGAGTATGTGGGAGTATGTGGGAGTCTATGGAAAGAGGTGGGAGTTGTGGGAGTATGTGGGAGTCTATGGAAGTATGTGGGAGTTGTGGGAGTCTATGGAAGTATGTGGGAGTCTATGGAAGTATGTGGGAGTTGTGGGAGAATGTGGGAGTCTATGGAAGTATGTGGGAGTTGTGGGAGTCTATGGAAGTATGTGGGAGTCTATGGAAGTATGTGGGAGTATGTGGGAGTATGTGGGAGTCTATGGAAGTATGTGGGAGTCTATGGAAGTATGTGGGAGTATGTGGGAGTATGTGGGAGTCTATGGAAGTATGTGGGAGTATGTGGGAGTATGTGGGAGTCTATGGAAGTATGTGGGAGTATGTGGGAGTATGTGGGAGTCTATGGAAGTATGTGGGAGTTGTGGGAGTCTATTGAAGTATGTGGGATTATGTGGGAGTATGTGGGAGTCTATGGAAGTATGTGGAAGTCTATGGAAGTATGTGGGAGTATGTGGGAGTATGTGGGAGTCTATGGAAGTATGTGGGAGTATGTGGGAGTATGTGGGAGTCTATGGAAGTATGTGGGAGTCTATGAAAGTATGTGGGAGTATGTGGGAGTCTATGGGAGTATGTGGGAGTCTATGGAAGTATGTGGGAGTATGTGGGAGTATGTGGGAGTCTATGGAAGTATGTGGGAGTCTATGGAAGTAGTATGTGGGAGTATGTGGGAGTCTATGGAAGTATGTGGGAGTATGTGGAGTATGTGGGAGTCTATGGAAGTATGTGGGAGTTGTGGGAGTCTATGGAAGTATGTGGGAGTCTATGGAAGTATGTGGGAGTTGTGGGAGTCTATGGAAGTATGTGGGAGTATGTGGAAGTATGTGGGAGTCTATGTGAGTCTATGGGAGTATGTGGGAGTATGTGGGAGTATGTGGGAGTATGTGGGAGTATGTGGGAGTCTATGTGAGTCTATGGGAGTATGTGGGAGTATGTGGGAGTATGTGGGAGTATGTGGGAGTCTATGTGAGTATATGGAAGTATGTGGGAGTATGTGGGAGTATGTGGGAGTCTATGTGAGTCTATGGAAGTATGTGGGAGTATGTGGGAGTATGTGGGAGTCTATGTGAGTCTATGGAAGTATGTGGGAGTATGTGAGAGTCTTTGTGAGTCTATGGGAGTATGTGGGAGTATGTGGGAGTATGTGGAGTCTATGTGAGTATGTGGAGTATGTGGGAGTATGTGGGAGTCTATGTGAGTCTATGGGAGTATGTGGGAGTATGTGGGAGTATGTGGGAGTCTATGTGGGTATGTGGGAGTATATGGGAGTATGTGGGAGTATGTGGGAGTATGTGGGAGTCTATGTGAGTCTATGGAAGTATGTGGGAGTCTATGTGAGTCTATGTGAGTCTATGGGAGTATGTGGGAGTATGTGGGAGTATGTGGGAGTCTATGGAAGTATGTGGGAGTATGTGGAAGTATGTGGGAGTCTATGGAAGTATGTGGGAGTATGTGGGAGTATGTGGGAGTCTATGGAAGTATGTGGGAGTATTTGGGAGTATGTGGGAGTCCATGTGAGTATGTGGGAGTATGTGGGAGTATGTGGGAGTCTATGGAAGTATGTGGGAGTATGTGGGAGTATGTGGGAGTCTATGTGAGTCTATGGGAGTATGTGGGAGTCTATGGGAGTCTATGGGAGTATGTGGGAGTATGTGGGAGTATGTGGGAGTCTATGTGAGTCTTTGGGAGTATGTGGGAGTATGTGGGAGTATGTGGGAGTCTATGTGAGTCTATGGGAGTATGTGGGAGTATGTGGGAGTATGTGGGAGTATGTGGAAATATGTGGGAGTATGTGTGAGTCTATGTGAGTCTATGTGAGTCTATGGGAGTATGTGGGAGTATGTGGGAGTATGTGGGAGTATGTGGGAGTATGTGGGAGTATGTGGGAGTATGTGGTAGTATGTGGGAGTATGTGGGAGTCTATGTGAGTCTATGGGAGTATGTGGGAGTATGTGGGAGTATGTGGCAGTTTGTGGGAGTCTATGTGAGTCTATGGGAGTATGTGGAAGTATGTTGGAGTATGTGGGAGTCTATGTGAGTCTATGGGAGTATGTGGGAGTATGTGGGAGTATGTGGGAGTATGTGGGAGTCTATGTGAGTCTATGGGAGTATGTGGAAGTATGTGGGAGTATGTGGGAGTATGTGGGAGTCTATGTGAGTCTATGGGAGTATGTGGGAGTATGTGGGAGTATGTGGGAGTCTATGGAAGTATGTGGGAGTATGTGGGAGTATGTGTGAGTCTATGTGAGTCTATAGGAGTATGTGGGAGTATGTGGGAGTTGTGGGAGTATGTGGGAGTCTATGGAAGTATGTGGGAGTTGTGGGAGTATGTGGGAGTATGTGGGAGTCTATGTGAGTCTATGTGAGTCTATGTAAGTCTATGGGAGTATGTGGGAGTATGTGGGAGTATGTGGGAGTCTATGGAAGTATGTGGGAGTCTATGTGAGTCTATGGGAGTATATGGGAGTATGTTGGAGTTGTGGGAGTCTATGGAAGTATGTGGGAGTTGTGGGAGTATGTGGGAGTCTATGGAAGTATGTGGGAGTTGTGGGAGTATGTGGGAGTATGTGGGAGTCTATGTGAGTCTATGGGAGTATGTGGGAGTATTTGGGAGTTGTGGGAGTCTATGGAAGTATGTGGGAGTTGGGGGAGAATGTGGGAGTCTATGGAAGTATGTGGGAGTTGTGGGAGTATGTGGGAGTATGTGGGAGTATGTGGGAGTCTATGTGAGTCTATGTGAGTCTATGTGAGACTATGGGAGTATGTGGGAGTATGTGGGAGTATGTGGGAGTCTATGGAAGTATGTGGGAGTCTATGTGAGTCTATGGGAGTATGTGGGAGTATGTTGGAGTTGTGTGAGTCTATGGAAGTATGTGGGAGTTGTGGGAGTATGTGGGAGTCTATGGAAGTAAGTGGGAGTATGTGGGAGTATGTGGGAGTCTATGGAAAGAGGTGGGAGTTGTGGGAGTATGTGGGAGTCTATGGAAGTATGTGGGAGTTGTGGGAGTCTATGGAAGTATGTGGAGTCTATGGAAGTATGAGGGAGTTGTGGGAGAATGTGGGAGTCTATGGAAGTATGTGGGAGTTGTGGGAGTCTATGGAAGTATGTGGGAGTCTATGGAAGTATGTGGGAGTATGTGGGAGTATGTGGGAGTCTATGGAAGTATGTGGGAGTCTATGGAAGTATGTGGGAGTATGTGGTAGTATGTGGGAGTATGTGGGAGTATGTGGGAGTATGTGGGAGTCTATGGAAGTATGTGGGAGTTGTGGGAGTCTATTGAAGTATGTGGGATTATGTGGGAGTATGTGGGAGTCTATGGAAGTATGTGGAAGTCTATGGAAGTATGTGGGAGTATGTGGGAGTATGTGGGAGTCTATGGAAGTATGTGGGAGTATGTGGGAGTATGTGGGAGTCTATGGAAGTATGTGGGAGTCTATGAAAGTATGTGGGAGTTGTGGGAGTCTATGGAAGTATGTGGGAGTCTATGGAAGTATGTGGGAGTATATGGGAGTATGTGGGAGTCTATGGAAGTATGTGGGAGTCTATGGAAGTATGTGGGAGTATGTGGGAGTCTATGGAAGTATGTGGGAGTATGTGGGAGTATGTGGGAGTCTATGGAAGTATGTGGGAGTTGTGGGAGTCTATGGAAGTATGTGGGAGTCTATGGAAGTATGTGGGAGTTGTGGGAGTCTATGGAAGTATGTGGGAGTATGTGGAAGTATGTGGGAGTCTATGGAAGTATGTGGGAGTCTATGGAAGTATATGGGAGTTGTGGGAGTCTATGGAAGTATGTAGGAGTCTATGGAAGTATGTGGGAGTCTATGGAAGTATGTGGGAGTATGTGGGAGTATGTGGGAGTCAATGGAAGTATGTGGGAGTCTATGTGAGTCTATGGGAGTATGTGGGAGTATATGGGAGTTGTGGGAGTCTATGGAAGTATGTGGGAGTTGTGGGAGTATGTGGGAGTCTATGGAAGTATGTGGGAGTATGTGGGAGTCTATGGAAGTATGTGGGAGTCTATGTGAGTCTATGGGAGTATGAGGGAGTATGTGGGAGTTGTGGGAGTCTATGGAAGTATGTGGGAGTTGTGGGAGTATGTGGGAGTCTATGGAAGTATGTGGGAGTATGTGGGAGTCTATGGAAGTATGTGGGAGTTGTGGGAGTATGTGGGAGTCTATGGAAGTATGTGGGAGTTGTGGGAGTCTATGGAAGTATGTGGGAGTTGTGGGAGTATGTGGGAGTCTATGGAAGTATGTGGGAGTTGTGGCAGTATGTGGGAGTCTATGGAAGTATGAGGGAGTATGTGGGAGTATGTAAGAGTCTATGGAAAAATGTGGGAGTTGTGGGAGTCTATGGTAGTATGTGGGAGTATGTGGGAGTCTATGGAAGTATGTGGGAGTATGTGTGAGTATGTGGGAGTCTATGGAAGTATGTGGGAGTCTGTGGAAGTATGTGGGAGTATGTGGGAGTATGTGGGAGTCTATGGAAGTATGAGGGAGTATGTGGGAGTATGTAAGAGTCTATGGAAAAATGTGGGAGTCTATGGAAGTATGTGGGAGTATGTGGGAGTCTATGGAAGTATGTGGGAGTCTATGTGAGTCTATGGGAGTATGTGGGAGTATGTGGGAGTTGTGGGAGTCTATGGAAGTATGTGGGAGTTGTGGGAGTATGTGGGAGTCTATGGAAGTATGTGGGAGTATGTGGGAGTCTATGGAAGTATGTGGGAGTTGTGGGAGTATGTGGGAGTCTATGGAAGTATGTGGGAGTTGTGGGAGTCTATGGAAGTATGTGGGAGTATGTGGGAGTATGTGGGAGTCTATGGAAGTATGTGGGAGTTGTGGCAGTATGTGGGAGTCTATGGAAGTATGAGGGAGTATGTGGGAGTATGTAAGAGTCTATGGAAAAATGTGGGAGTTGTGGGAGTCTATGGTAGTATGTGGGAGTATGTGGGAGTCTATGGAAGTATGTGGGAGTATGTGTGAGTATGTGGGAGTCTATGGAAGTATGTGGGAGTCTATGGAAGTATGTGGGAGTATGTGGGAGTATGTGGGAGTCTATGGAAGTATGAGGGAGTATGTGGGAGTATGTAAGAGTCTATGGAAAAATGTGGGAGTTGTGGGAGTCTATGGTAGTATGTGGGAGTATGTGGGAGTCTATGGAAGTATGTGGGAGTATGTGTGAGTATGTGGGAGTCTATGGAAGTATGTGGGAGTATGTGGGAGTCTATGGAAGTATGTGGGAGTTGTGGGAGTCTATGGAAGTATGTGGGAGTATGTGGGAGTCTATGGAAGTATGTGGGAGTCTATGGAAGCATGTGGGAGTATGTGGGAGTATGTGGGAGTCTATGGAAGTATGTGGGAGTCTATGGAAGTATGTGGGAGTATGTGGGAGTATGTGGGAGTCTATGGAAGTATGTGGGAGTATGTGGGAGTATGTGGGAGTCTATGGAAGTATGTGGGAGTCTATGGAAGTATGTGGGAGTCAATGGGAGTCAATGGAAGTATGTGTGAGTCTATGTGAGTATGTGGGAGTATGTGGGAGTTGTGGGAGTCTATGGAAGTATGTGGGAGTTGTGGGAGTATGTGGGAGTCTATGGAAGTATGTGGGAGTATGTGGGAGTCTATGGAAGTATGTGGGAGTCTATGTGAGTCTATGGGAGTATGTGGGAGTATGTGGGAGTTGTGGGAGTCTATGGAAGTATGTGGGAGTTGTGGAAGTATGTGGGAGTCTATGGAAGTATGTGGGAGTATGTGGGAGTCTATGGAAGTATGTGGGAGTTGTGGGAGTATGTGGGAGTCTATGGAAGTATGTGGGAGTTGTGGGAGTCTATGGAAGTATGTGGGAGTTGTGGGAGTATGTGGGAGTCTATGGAAGTATGTGGGAGTATGTGTGAGTATGTGGGAGTCTATGGAAGTATGTGGGAGTCTATGGAAGTATGTGGGAGTCTATGGAAGTATGTGGGAGTCTATGGAAGTATGTGGGAGTCTATGGAAGTATGTGGGAGTCTATGGAAGTATGTGGGAGTTGTGGGAGTCTATGGAAGTATGTGGGAGTATGTGGAAGTATGTGGGAGTCTATGGAAGTATGTGGGAGTCTATGGAAGTATGTGGGAGTCTATGGAAGTATATGGGAGTTGTGGGAGTCTATGGAAGTATGTGGGAGTCTATGGAAGTATGTGGGAGTATGTGGGAGTCTATGTGAGTCTATGGGAGTATGTGGGAGTTGTGGGAGTCTATGGAAGTATGTGGGAGTATGTGGGAGTCTATGTGAGTCTATGGAAGTATGTGGGAGTATGTGGGAGTATGTGGGAGTCTATGTGAGTCTATGGAAGTATGTGGGAGTATGTGAGAGTCTTTGTGAGTCTATGGGAGTATGTGGGAGTATGTGGGAGTAAGTGGGAGTCTATGTGAGTATGTGAGAGTATGTGGGAGTATGTGGGAGTATGTGGGAGTCTATGTGAGTCTATGGGAGTATGTGGGAGTATGTGGGAGTATGTGGGAGTCTATGTGAGTATGTGGGAGTATGTGGGAGTATGTGGGAGTATGTGGGAGTCTATGGGAGTCTATGGAAGTATGTGGGAGTCTATGTGAGTCTATGTGAGTCTATGGGAGTATGTGGGAGTATGTGGGAGTATGTGGGAGTCTATGGAAGTATGTGGGAGTATGTGGAAGTATGTGGGAGTCTATGGAAGTATGTGGGAGTATGTGGGAGTATGTGGGAGTCTATGGAAGTATGTGGGAGTATGTGGGAGTATGTGGGAGTCTATGTGAGTATGTGGGAGTATGTGGGAGTATGTGGGAGTCTATGGAAGTATGTGGGAGTATGTGGGAGTATGTGGGAGTCTATGTGAGTCTATGGGAGTATGTGGGAGTCTATGTGAGTCTATGGGAGTATGTGGGAGTATGTGGGAGTATGTGGGAGTCTATGTGAGTCTTTGGGAGTATGTGGGAGTATGTGGGAGTATGTGGGAGTCTATGTGAGTCTATGGGAGTATGTGGGAGTATGTGGGAGTATGTGGGAGTATGTGGAAATATGTGGGAGTATGTGGGAGTCTATGTGAGTCTATGTGAGTCTATGGGAGTATGTGGGAGTATGTGGGAGTATGTGGGAGTATGTGGGAGTATGTGGGAGTATATGGAAGTATGTGGGAGTATGTGGGAGTCTATGTGAGTCTATGGGAGTATGTGGGAGTATGTGGGAGTATGTGGGAGTCTATGTGAGTCTATGTGAGTCTATGGGAGTATGTGGGAGTATGTGGGAGTCTATGTGAGTCTATGTGAGTCTATGGGAGTATGTGGGAGTATGTGGGAGTATGTGGGAGTCTATGTGAGTCTATGGGAGTATGTGGAAGTATGTTGGAGTATGTGGGAGTCTATGTGAGTCTATGTGAATCTATGGGAGTATGTGGGAGTATGTGGGATTATGTGGGAGTATGTGGGAGTCTATGTGAGTCTATGGGAGTATGTGGAAGTATGTGGGAGTATGTGGGAGTATGTGGGAGTCTATGTGAGTCTATGGGAGTATGTGGGAGTATGTGGGAGTATGTGGGAGTCTTTGGAAGTATGTGGGAGTATGTGGGAGTATGTGGGAGTCTATGTGAGTCTATGGGAGTATGTGGGAGTCAATGGAAGTATGTGGGAGTCTATGTGAGTCTATGGGAGTATGTGGGAGTATGTGGGTGTTGTGGGAGTCTATGGAAGTATGTGGGAGTTGTGGGAGTATGTGGGAGTCTATGTGAGTCTATGGGAGTATGTGGGAGTATGTGGGAGTTGTGGGAGTCTATGGAAGTATGTGGGAGTTGTGGGAGTATGTGGGAGTCTATGGTAGTATGTGGGAGTTGTGGGAGTATGTGGGAGTATGTGGGAGTCTATGTGAGTCTATGTGAGTCTATGTGAGTCTATGGGAGTATGTGGGAGTATGTGGGAGTATGTGGGAGTCTATGGAAGTATGTGGGAGTCTATGTGAGTCTATGGGAGTATATGGGAGTATGTTGGAGTTGTGGGAGTCTATGAAAGTATGTGGGAGTTGTGGGAGTATGTGGGAGTATGTGGGAGTCTATGTGAGTCTATGGGAGTATGTGGGAGTATGTGGGAGTTGTGGGAGTCTATGGAAGTATGTGGGAGTTGGGGGAGAATGTGGGAGTCTATGGAAGTATGTGGGAGTTGTGGGAGTATGTGGGAGTATGTGGGAGTATGTGGGAGTCTATGTGAGTCTATGTGAGTCTATGTGAGACTATGGGAGTATGTCGGAGTATGTGGGAGTATGTGGAAGTCTATGGAAGTATGTGGGAGTCTATGTGAGTCTATGGGAGTATGTGGGAGTATGTTGGAGTTGTGTGAGTCTAAGGAAGTATGTGGGAGTTTTGGGAGTATGTGGGAGTCTATGGAAGTATGTGGGAGTATGTGGGAGTATGTGGGAGTCTATGGAAAGAGGTGGGAGTTGTGGGAGTATGTGGGAGTCTATGGAAGTATGTGGGAGTTGTGGGAGTCTATGGAAGTATGTGGGAGTCTATGGAAGTATGTGGGAGTTGTGGGAGAATGTGGGAGTCTATGGAAGTATGTGGGAGTTGTGGGAGTCTATGGAAGTATGTGGGAGTCTATGGAAGTATGTGGGAGTATGTGGGAGTATTTGGGAGTCTATGGAAGTATGTGGGAGTCTATGGAAGTATGTGGGAGTATGTGGGAGTATGTGGGAGTCTATGGAAGTATGTGGGAGTATGTGGGAGTATGTGGGAGTCTATGGAAGTATGTGGGAGTTGTGGGAGTCTATGGAAGTATGTGGGAGTATGTGGGAGTATGTGGGAGTCTATGGAAGTATGTGGGAGTCTATGGAAGTATGTGGGAGTATGTGGGAGTATGTGGGAGTCTATGGAAGTATGTGGGAGTATGTGGGAGTATGTGGGAGTCTATGGAAGTATGTGGGAGTTGTGGGAGTATGTGGGAGTTGTGGGAGTCTATGGAAGTATGTGGGAGTCTATGAAAGTATGTGGGAGTTGTGGGAGTCTATGGAAGTATGTGGGAGTCTATGGAAGTATGTGGGAGTATGTGGGAGTATGTGGGAGTCTATGGAAGTATGTGGGAGTATGTGGGAGTAAGTGGGAGTATGTGGGAGTCTATGGAAGTATGTGGGAGTATGTGGGAGTATGTGGGAGTATGTGGGAGTATGTGGGAGTCTATGGAAGTATGTGGGAGTATGTGGGAGTATGTGGGAGTCTATGGAAGTATGTGGGAGTATGTGGGAGTATGTGGGAGTCTGTGGGAGTATGTGGGAGTATGTGGGAGTCTATGGAAGTATGTGGGAGTATGTGGGAGTATGTGGGAGTCTATGGAAGTATGTGGGAGTATGTGGGAGTCTATGGAAGTATGTGGGAGTATGTGGGAGTATGTGGGAGTCTATGGAAGTATGTGGGAGTATGTGGGAGTATATGGGAGTATATGGAAGTATGTGGGAGTATGTGGGAGTCTATGGAAGTATGTGGGAGTTGTGGGAGTATGTGGGAGTATGTGGGAGTCTATGTGAGTCTATGGGAGTATGTGGGAGTATGTGGGAGTTGTGGGAGTCTATGGAAGTATGTGGGAGTAGTGGGAGTATGTGGGAGTCTATGGAAGTATGTGGGAGTATGTGGGAGTATATGGAAGTATGTGGGAGTATGTGGGAGTATATGGGAGTCTGTGGGAGTATGTGGGAGTATGTGGGAGTATGAGATGTGGGAGTATGTGGGAGTATGTGGGAGTATGTGGGAGTATATGGGAGTATGTGGGAGTATGTGGGAGTCTATGTGAGTTTATGGGAGTATGTGGGAGTATGTGGGAGTATGTGGGAGTCTATGAGAGTCTATGTGAGTCTATGGAAGTATGTGGGAGTATGTGGGAGTCTATGTGAGTCTAAGTGAGTCTATGGGAGTATGTGGGAGTATGTGGGATGTATGTGGGAGTCTATGTGAAGTCTATGGGAGTATGTGGAAATATGTGTGAGTCTATGTGAGTCTATGGGAGTATGTGGGAGTATGTGGGAGTTGTGGGAGTCTATGGAAGTATGTGGGAGTATGTGGGAGTCTATGTGAGTCTATGGGAGTATGTGGGAGTATGTGGGAGTATGTGGGAGTATGTGGGAGTCTATGGAAGTATGTGGGAGTCTATGGAAGTATGTGGGAGTATGTGGGAGTATGTGGGAGTCTATGGAAGTATGTGGGAGTATGTGGGAGTATGTAAGAGTCTATGGAAAAATGTGGGAGTATGTGGGAGTCTATGGTAGTATGTGGGAGTATGTGGGAGTCTATGGAAGTATGTGGGAGTATGTGTGAGTATGTGGGAGTCTATGGAAGTATGTGGGAGTATGTGGGAGTCTATGGAAGTATGTGGGAGTTGTGGGAGTCTATGGAAGTATGTGGGAGTCTATGGAAAAATGTGGGAGTTGTGGGAGTCTATGGTAGTATGTGGGAGTATGTGGGAGTCTATGGAAGTATGTGGGAGTATGTGGGAGTATGTGGGAGTCTATGGAAGTATGTGGGAGTATATGGAAGTATGTGGGAGTATGTGGGAGTATGTGGGAGTCTATGGAAGTATGTGGGAGTATGTGGGAGTATGTGGGAGTATGTGGGAGTCTATGGAAGTATGTGGGAGTATGTGGGAGTATGTGGGAGTCTATGGAAGTATGTGGGAGTCTATGGAAGTATGTGGGAGTATGTGTGAGTATGTGGGAGTCTATGGAAGTATGTGGGAGTATGTGGGAGTCTATGAAAGTATGTGGGAGTTGTGGGAGTCTATGGAAGTATGTGAGAGTCTATGGAAGTATGTGGGAGTATGTGGGCGTATGTGGGAGTCTATGGAAGTATGTGGGAGTATGTGGGAGTATGTGGGAGTCTATGGAAGTATGTGGGAGTAGTGGGAGTATGTGGGAGTATGTGGGAGTATGTGGGAGTCTATGGAAGTATGTGGGAGTATGTGGGAGTATGTGGGAGTCTATGGAAGTATGTGGGAGTATGTGGGAGTATGTGGGAGTCTTTGGGAGTATGTGGGAGTATGTGGGAGTCTATGGAAGTATGTGGGAGTATGTGGGAGTATGTGGGAGTCTATGGAAGTATGTGGGAGTATGTGGGAGTCTATGGAAGTATGTGGGAGTTGTGGGAGTATGTGGGAGTCTATGGAAGTATGTGCGAGTTGTGGGAGTCTATGGAAGTATGTGGGAGTTGTGGGAGTATGTGGGAGTCTATGGAAGTATGTGGGAGTTGTGGGAGTATGTGGGAGTATGTGGGAGTCTATGTGAGTCTATGGGAGTATGTGGGAGTATGTGGGAGTTGTGGGAGTCTATGGAAGTATGTGGGAGTTGTGGGAGTATGTGGGAGTCTATGGAAGTATGTGGGGAGTATGTGGGAGTATGTGGAAGTATGTGGGGAGTATGTGGGAGTCTATGTGAGTCTATGAGTCTATGGGAGTATGTGGGAGTAAGTGGGAGTATGTGTGGAGTATGTGGGAGTATGTGGGAGTATATGGAAGTATGTGGGAGTATGTGGGAGTCTATGTGAGTCTATGGGAGTATGTGGGAGTATGTGGGAGTATGTGGGAGTCTATGTGAATCTATGTGAGTCTATGGGAGTATGTGGGAGTATGTGGGAGTCTATGGGAGTCTAGTGTGAGTCTATGGGAGTATGTGGGAGTATGTGGGAGTATGTGGGAGTCTATGTGAGTCTATGGGAGTATGTGGAAATATGTGTGAGTCTATGAGTGTGGAGTATGTGGGAGTATGTGGGAGTTGTGGGAGTCTATGGAAGTATGTGGGAGTATGTGGGAGTCTATGTGAGTCTATGGAGTATATATGGGAGTATGTGGGAGTATGTGGGAGTATGAGGGAGTCTATGGAAGTATGTGGGAGTCTATGGAAGTATGTGGGAGTATGTGGGAGTATGTGGGAGTCTATGGAAGTATGTGGGAGTATATGGAAGTATGTGGGAGTCTATGGAAAAATGTGGGAGTTGTGGGAGTCTATGGTAGTATGTGGGAGTATGTGGGAGTCTATGGAAGTATGTGGGAGTATGTGTGAGTATGTGGGAGTCTATGGAAGTATGTGGGAGTATGTGGGAGTCTATGGAAGTATGTGGGAGTTGTGGGAGTCTATGGAAGTATGTGGGAGTCTATGGAAAAATGTGGGAGTCAGGGGAGTCTATGGTAGTATGTGGGAGTATGTGGAGTCTATGGAAGTATGTGGGAGTATGTGTGAGTATGTGGGAGTCTATGGAAGTATGTGGGAGTATGTGGGAGTTGTGGGAGTATATGGTAGTATGTGGGAGTCTATGGAAGTATGTGGGAGTTGTGGGAGTCTATGGAAGTATGTGGGAGTCTATGGAAGTATGTGGGAGTATGTGGGAGTATGTGGGAGTCTATGGAAGTATGTGGGAGTCTATGGAAGTATGTGGGAGTATGTGTGAGTATGTGGGAGTCCTATGGAAGTATGTGGGAGTATGTGGGAGTCTATGAAAGTATGTGGGAGTTATGGAGTCTATGGAAGTATGTGAGAGTCTATGGGGGAAGTACGTGGGAGTATGTGGGCGTATGTGGGAGTCTATGGAAGTATGTGGGAGTATGTGGGAGTAAGTGGGAGTATGTGGGAGTCTATGGAAGTATGTGGGAGTATGTGGAAGTATGTGGGAGTATGTGGGAGTATGTGGGAGTCTATGGAAGTATGTGGGAGTATGTGGGAGTATGTGGGAGTCTATGGAAGTATGTGGGAGTATGTGGGAGTATGTGGGAGTCTGTGGGAGTATGTGGGAGTATGTGGGAGTCTATGGAAGTATGTGGGAGTATGTGGGAGTATGTGGGAGTCTATGGAAGTATGTGGGAGTATGTGGGAGTCTATGGAAGTATGTGGGAGTTGTGGGAGTATGTGGGAGTCTATGGAAGTATGTGCGAGTTGTGGGAGTCTATGGAAGTATGTGGGAGTTGTGGGAGTATGTGGGAGTCTATGGAAGTATGTGGGAGTTGTGGGAGTATGTGGGAGTATGTGGGAGTCTATGTGAGTCTATGGGAGTATGTGGGAGTATGTGGGAGTTGTGGGAGTCTATGGAAGTATGTGGGAGTTGTGGGAGTATGTGGGAGTCTATGGAAGTATGTGGGAGTATGTGGGAGTATGTGGAAGTATGTGGGAGTATGTGGGAGTCTATGTGAGTCTATGTGAGTCTATGGGAGTATGTGGGAGTATGTGGGAGTATGTGGGAGTATGTGGGAGTATGTGGGAGTATGTGGAAGTATGTGGGAGTATGTGGGAGTCTATGTGAGTCTATGGGAGTATGTGGGAGTATGTGGGAGTATGTGGGAGTCTATGTGAATCTATGTGAGTCTATGGGAGTATGTGGGAGTATGTGGGAGTCTATGTGAGTCTAAGTGAGTCTATGGGAGTATGTGGGAGTATGTGGGAGTATGTGGGAGTCTATGTGAGTCTATGGGAGTATGTGGAAATATGTGTGAGTCTATGTGAGTCTATGGGAGTATGTGGGAGTATGTGGGAGTTGTGGGAGTCTATGGAAGTATGTGGGAGTATGTGGGAGTCTATGTGAGTCTATGGGAGTATGTGGGAGTATGTGGGAGTATGTGGGAGTATGTGGGAGTCTATGGAAGTATGTGGGAGTCTATGGAAGTATGTGGGAGTATGTGGGAGTATGTGGGAGTCTATGGAAGTATGTGGGAGTATGTGGGAGTATGTAAGAGTCTATGGAAAAATGTGGGAGTTGTGGGAGTCTATGGTAGTATGTGGGAGTATGTGGGAGTCTATGGAAGTATGTGGGAGTATGTGTGAGTATGTGGGAGTCTATGGAAGTATGTGGGAGTATGTGGGAGTCTATGGAAGTATGTGGGAGTTGTGGGAGTCTATGGAAGTATGTGGGAGTCTATGGAAAAATGTGGGAGTTGTGGGAGTCTATGGTAGTATGTGGGAGTATGTGGGAGTCTATGGAAGTATGTGGGAGTATGTGTGAGTATGTGGGAGTCTATGGAAGTATGTGGGAGTATGTGGGAGTCTATGGAAGTATGTGGGAGTTGTGGGAGTCTATGGAAGTATGTGGGAGTTGTGGGAGTCTATGGAAGTATGTGGGAGTCTATGGAAGTATGTGGGAGTATGTGGGAGTATGTGGGAGTCTATGGAAGTATGTGGGAGTCTATGGAAGTATGTGGGAGTATGTGGGAGTATGTGGGAGTCTATGGAAGTATGTGGGAGTATGTGGGAGTATGTGGGAGTCTATGGATGTATGTGGGAGTCTATGGAAGTATGTGGGAGTCAATGGAAGTATGTGTGAGTCTATGTGAGTCTATGGGAGTATGTGGGAGTATGTGGGAGTTGTGGGAGTCTATGGAAGTATGTGGGAGTATGTGGGAGTCTATGTGAGTCTATGGGAGTATGTGGGAGTATGTGGGAGTATGTGGGAGTATGTGGGAGTCTATGGAAGTATGTGGGAGTCTATGGAAGTATGTGGGAGTATGTGGGAGTATGTGGGAGTCTATGGAAGTATGTGGGAGTATGTGGGAGTATGTAAGAGTCTATGGAAAAATGTGGGAGTTGTGGGAGTCTATGGTAGTATGTGGGAGTATGTGGGAGTATGTGGGAGTCTATGGAAGTATGTGGGAGTCTATGGAAGTATGTGGGAGTCAATGGAAGTATGTGTGAGTCTATGTGAGTCTATGGGAGTATGTGGGAGTATGTGGGAGTTGTGGGAGTCTATGGAAGTATGTGGGAGTCTATGTGAGTCTATGGGAGTATGTGGGAGTATGTGGGAGTTGTGGGAGTCTATGGAAGTATGTGGGAGTTGCGGGAGTATGTGGGAGTCTATGGAAGTATGTGGGAGTATGCGGGAGTCTATGGAAGTATGTGGGAGTTGTGGGAGTATGTGGGAGTCTATGGAAGTATGTGGGAGTTGTGGGAGTCTATGGAAGTATGTGGGAGTTGTGGGAGTATGTGGGAGTCTATGGAAGTATGTGGGAGTATGTGTGAGTATGTGGGAGTCTATGGAAGTATGTGGGAGTCTATGGAAGTATGTGGGAGTCTATGGAAGTATGTGGGAGTCTATGGAAGTATGTGGGAGTCTATGGAAGTATGTGGGAGTCTATGGAAGTATGTGGGAGTTGTGGGAGTCTATGGAAGTATGTGGGAGTATGTGGAAGTATGTGGGAGTCTATGGAAGTATGTGGGAGTCTATGGAAGTATGTGGGAGTCTATGGAAGTATATGGGAGTTGTGGGAGTCTATGGAAGTATGTGGGAGTCTATGGAATTATGTGGGAGTCTATGGAAGTATGTGGGAGTATGTGGGAGTATGTGGGAGTCAATGGAAGTATGTGGGAGTCTATGTGAGTCTATGGGAGTATGTGGGAGTATGTGGGAGTTGTGGGAGTCTGTGGAAGTATGTGGGAGTTGTGGGAGTATGTGGGAGTCTATGGAAGTATGTGGGAGTATGTGGGAGTCTATGGAAGTATGTGGGAGTCTATGTGAGTCTATGGGAGTATGTGGGAGTCTATGGGAATATGCGGGAGCCGGCTCAAAAGATATAATATTTATATGAAGGCTGCATAAAGAGATATTAGAATGTTTAATAGTAGTCTTGGAAATGAACTGCTCCTACACAAAGGAGATATTATACTATTTATATTATGTCTTTGAAATGAACTGCTCCTACATAAAGGAGATATTAGAATATTTATATGAAGTCTTGGAAATGAACTGCTCCTACATAAAGGAGATATTAGAATGTTTGCACAATAACGTTTCAATAGAATACTTTAACTCCTATAGAAAGAGATTTAATAATATTTATTTGATGTATTTGAAATAGACTTCTTCGCCTAGGAGATATGTATATATGTTTATATGTCTTTGAAAAACACAGCTCCAAAATGTAGGAGATATTATAATGTTTATAGAATTACCTCAGAATAGATTGCTTATACTCTAACAGATGGGGACGGATGGTAGTCCGTTAAAGCGCTCGACTATCGACCTGATGGCTCCGGGTTCAAACCTCGTTGAGAACCAATGGAATTTTTCAGATCATGGTTTAAAGTTCACCATCTTGCCCGTGGTGCGTTACTTGGTCATTGCACTATCGGCTATGGTTGGGACGTAAGAAGGGGAAACTGCTGAAACTGTCACATAGTGGTTTATAGCACCTAAGAGAAAAATATCTCATCTTTACAAGGACTTAACAGACCAGAACTTTTACAAATAGCATATATTAGAATGTTTATACTATGTCCTTGAAACAAACTCCTTCTATTAGATACTACAATACAATACAATACACGTAGGTGTTGTCTAGTTATGTATATACTCGGTGACTGCATGGAGACTTGATAATTAAACTTCAATCCGCTCACAAGACAAGTGGTTATTTGTAACTAAAAGTACTAATATAGAAGTTCAACTCTAGCACTATTGTGTGACGGACTGTTACTTAAAAAAATATTTGGTCGCCGTGACGAGCCCGCTGTATGATGTTATAATTTGTTTTTTTTTTTATAAACCATTGAGAACATTTGAGGGAGGGGTGAAGGGGTGAGGAGTGAAGGAGGCCACTAAATGGTCAGTCCGCCACTGACCATGATAGATCTGGACAAACGTCTGTACATCTATTGTTGTGTACATATCTAAACTGTGTACAGACATAAATACCTTTCAAAATATGTGCATTGAGTGCAACGATGTCGTAAACGCACATAGAATTATGTGCACTAATTGAGTATACACATATGAGAAAGATAATTGTCTTAAAAACAATATTGTTTGCACACAACTGTATCCTACAAGAGTAGCTTGGGTCTGGTCTCCATTCCACCTGTGGCGTTACAAGCGATAGTGACGCCTGGGACGGAAAGCAAAACTTAATTCCCTTTCCTACAAAGTGCTAAAATGTTGAAAATTCCGCTCCCGGCTGTTAGCTAAGTAAGTGCCGCTCATAGATATAAAGAGTGGCGCCAGTAGATATAAAAAGTGCTGCCCATAGATAAACATAGTGCCACCCATAGATATAAAGAGTGCCGCCCATAGATATAAAGAGTACCGCCCATAGATAAACATAGTGCCGTCCATAGATATACAAGTGCCGCCCATAGATATAAAGAGTGCCGCCCATAGATATAAAGAGGACCGCCCATAGATAAACATAGTGCCGCCCATAAACATAGTGCCGCCCATAGATATAAAGAGTGCCGCCCATAGATAAACATAGTGCCGCCCATAGATATAAAGATTGCCGCCCATAGATAAACATAGTGCCGCCCATAGATATAAAGAGTGCCGCCCATAGATAAACATAGTGCCGCCCATAGATATAAAGAGTGCCGCCCATAGATAAACATAGTGCCGCCCATAGATATAAAGAGTGCCGCCCATAGATAAACATAGTGCCGCCCATAGATATAAAGAGTTTCGCCCATAGATAAACATAGTGCCACCCATAGATATAAAGAGTGCCGCCCTTAGATAAACATAGTGCCGCCCATAGACAAACATAGTGCCGCCCATAGATATAAAGAGTTCCGCCCATAGATAAACATAGTGCCGCCCATAGATATAAAGAGTGCCGCCCTTAGAAAAACATAGTGCCGCCCATAGATAAACATAGTGCCGCCCATAGATATAAAGAGTGCCGCCCATATATATAAAGAGTGCCGCCCATATATATAGTGTCAACCATAGGTATAAAGTGCACCGCCCATAGATAAACAAGTGCCGCCCATATATAAACAGAGTGCCGCCCATAAATAAGCAGAGTGCCGCCTATAGATATAAAGAGAGGCACCCTCGCCTATTCACGCCAATGCAGTGGCCACAAGCAGTATACACACATCTTTGTATGTAAGTTTCACCAGATCAGGTCAGCTTGAAATGCTGCAGACAAAATCGAACAATTTTTTTTTTTTTTTTTTTGAAATACAAATTTAGATATAAATAGACAGAAAAATAAATGCAAAAAGAGCAACAACAACAAAAAAATTCTCAACTGTAGACGGCGTTTTTATTTTCATTCCATGTCATAGAAAAACATTTTGTATTTGTGAACACAAAAATTGTGTATTGAACACCCGAGCAGATGTATAGATCAGCTAGAGAGATGTTACTTTGTAGAGACAGTATTATGTGACTCAATGGATCTTGTTGTGACTCATCATTGGATCATGTGACTGAAAGCTTTTTATTTTTTTTTAACTGTGTGGCGATGACGTCATGGATACATGGACATTTTTGTCATTTATGTATAAAGTTGTCTACTTAATAGGCGGTCAATTCCAACAGGATATCTTCCACAGTTTATTGATGACTCATGATCGAGTTCAACGTCACTGAGCAGTAAAAGCACACGATTTGATATCATTAGGTCAACACAAAAATAAACAGAACATAATCCTGTAGTCTATAGATTGAAATTAATGTAAAGCCATGTAAAAGATGTATAGTTTCAGTCTTGATTTTAAATATCTATATTAAAAGCATTTGTCTTAACTGTATGATTATATATATATATATATATATATATATATATATATATATATATATATATAATAAAATAATAGTGATTTGGGCTCTGCGGTAAATGGAAAGTAAAGAATTAATACAACAGTATTGCAGTTTAAAATACAATCATGAAAAAGTCGGCTCTGCCCGTAACCAAAAATAACCTAGCCTACCGAACAAACCCAAGGGGATATAACTCTATGCAAAGGTTGTGCAGGGTACAGCTAGTATATATATGTTACTCAATATTAAACAGAGTTTTCTGACTCAAACCATTCGTCCTAGGGGCCTTTCATAGCTCGGCGTTATACATCTGTTGTGTTGTGCTCATTCTTTTTTATTTTTAGTTTGGATCAGCTGTCAAATAGTAAATTACAGTTTTAGCGGAACACTGAAGGTGGCTTTCTGGAGCAGCCTTCTTCAGACATTACGTTGAGAATTACTGGCTCAAGGTATCAATTCCAGTTATCTATAGTAGGGGCCTACAATGTAAAGTCTATAAGTACTATTATAAAGCAGTGACCTAATTACATAATGTTATTACCACAAAACATTGGGCCTGCGTTGTTAAACTATAAAGTGATATTTTACAATACTATGAAACAATACTTTATAATATAAACGCGAAACTTATTAAGTGTACCAATCTTTTAATATAATATGCTATTGTGTAATTATGTTAAATAGCAGCCTTAAGTAGGATGTAGACATAAATAATTTAAAATGTAATGTAAAGAATTAAAAAAAATAATAAAAGAAAAAAACCATTAAAAAAAATACTTGTTACCGTTTAGAAAATAGGTCGCCAAGTAATTCAGCGATAGACACAGCCGTTCATTTAACATGAAACACGAGGCGTAGAGTTCAGTGACACAATACTGGACGAGTGATTGAACGGGGTGTGGGCTGTACACCAATGATCGATAGTTCATTAATAAACTATTTCATTTCAAGGAAAAATAAAACCCCTGCCTGAAACAACTGTCGCAATAAACAGGTAACATTACAAACACCTGCCTGAAACAACTGTCGCAATAAACAGGTAACATTACAAACACCTGCCTGAAACAACTGTCGCAATAGACAGGTGACATTACAAATACCTGCATGAAACAACTGTTGCAATAAACAGGTAACATTACAAACACCTGCATGAAACAACTGTCGCAATAGACAGGTGACATTACAAACACCTGCATGAAACAACTGTTGCAATAAACAGGTAACATTACAAACACCTGCATGAAACAACTGTTGCAATAAACAGGTAACATTACAAACACCTGCATGAAACAACTGTCGCAATATTACACACATTTCAATTATTGATATCTTCTGGTTGACATAAACAAAATTAAAGAGAAATTACATTCTTTTTAAATCTCTTTTTTTTATTTTTGGAATATGTTGATACTAGGATACTTATTTTTATGGGAACAATTTCTATTTCGTTTTGGCAGATTCTTTCTTATGTCTTCTGGGGTCCTAGACAGATTCTAAGGGGATATATGTGAATTGGGCCCCTAGATTTAATGACGGTTAATTCGAGATGGGGCACAAGCATTGGCGTATTCATGGGGGGCGGTAAGGGGGGGCATTGGCCCCCCCTACATTTTGAAAAAATGTCATATGAGATGGAGGCATTTGCTCCCCCCCCCTACATTAAAAAAAATGTCATAAAGTTGTTATTTGCCCCCCCCCTGGAAAACTTTTGCCCCCCCCCCCTGGAAAAATTCCTAGCGACGCCCATGGGCACAAGATAGATGGTGATTTTCCTAACGAAATGTCCTGGCTATCAAATTAAAGTAAACACCATTTCGAGGCATACAAGCAACCTGCCAGTTTAGTTCACATTTTTATGATTGAGCCTACTTCATTTCTTTCACTTTTTTTTTTATTGGGCACTGACATATGTGTGAAGGACGTCATTAATTAATTTTTTTTAGACATCTTACTTACACAAAAAAACAAATGACCATGCCGTACTACAGTCAGTAAGTCCTACGACTCTTCTTTTGCGTTTTTTGCATTAGCACATGGAAAGACTATAATTATACCTGAATGTATACAAATAAAATAATATCTTTGATATGAGAAGACACAACGCAGAGTGTTTATAGGTTTTTGGAGGCACTGGGCAGAGTGTGTGCAAGTTCAATAGTTAACACTTGCTTCATCAGTTTCCCTCATAATAACATAATAAGCTACTATTAAATAAGTCGGCATACCTTAATGTCCTTAAGCAACAAGATTTTTAATATGTATGATGTACAGTGTACACATATTGTGAATGAATGAATGGATGAATGGATGGATGGATGGATGAATAGATGAATGAAGCAAATGACTGTCATAGAGAAGCAGATGATACATAAACAGTTAAACATCACAATATAGTTAAAGCAGTCAGACCGAGTCAGTGGATTGCATTACATCTGGAAAACTAACGATGAACGATGAATTCCAGTAGAGTTCATAGGGTAACGCCACCTAACTGGCAGGCGAAGAAAAGTAACCATTTCAAAATGCGCACTGCTCAGTCGTGAACGAAGAGGGGAAAATACTCGTCCTCTTAATGAAAACAGCCTTTCAACAGCAGCGCTTGAAGGAAGTCCTGTATTCAGGTCTATGTATATTTTACGGATATGTGGCTGCAATACTGTCTGAAATGTCTGCCAAGTAATTATTAATTTCTTGATTCACATCAGGTGAATCATTCACACGATGTCGTCTGGCTGACAATCCAGCGAAAAAGTCTGGCTGATTATCTGTACCATCAGCAGCAGCAGCCGACGTTGCTTTCTGATCATCTGTCGTAGCAACCAATAGTGATTGTGAAACGCTTCTCTTCAGTACTTCAATAAGATGAAAACGCTGCAAATCATCATCCATCCAGTCCAACTTGAATTAGGGATGTACAACGGATGCCAGCTTAGCATCAATGCTGTCAAACATGTTTGTAAAGCTTCTATCGATGGCATTCAAAAGACATGAAGCTAATGGAGAACAAACTACGAGTCGATCATTCTTTCCTTGATCAAGAAACACTTTTAACTGAGCCTTCATCATGACAAGTGTTGGTAGAAGGAAACCAAGTCCAATGTCTTTTTAAGTTTCTCCCTGCAAAATATCTAGTCCACAGTAAACAGGCTTCATAACAGCAACATACTCTTTAACAAATGTTTTGTGTACAAGTTCATCACAAAGTTTGTCAAACTTAACATCCTTGTCACTTACACAGAGAATGTTGTAAACTCTGGTGACAGCATCATACATTGAATTCCACCGGGTTTCACTAGGTGTTACCAAAAGCATACCAAGTTAACTGCTTTGCAAATTACAATAAACATTCAAGAAAATTATTTAATGCAACCGGAAAAAAGCTTGGAAAGAATAGCAAATTCCATAGAAATCAATTTACTTAGAGTACTCACTGGTCAATACTCATTGCCACAGATATCATATATGATTTCTATTATCATTCATTGCTCAGTCTCATTCAAAAATTGTTTGGCAATGTCACTCGCAAGATGGCGACATCAAAGAAAAATTTATTATATTCAGCTATTCACAACCAATGTTGTAGAGAACTTATTAAATATTGCTTTTAGTATTGGTTAAAAATCAATACCAATATCAAAAATAATTATTGGCAATACCAATACCAATATCAAATTTCAAGAAGTATTGCAATATCGTACCAATACTTAAAAAAGTATTGGCAATGCTACCAATACCAATACCAATACAATATTGCAATATTAACAACCCTGATGTCTTTGGGGGCACTAGGCAGAGTGTGTGCAAGTCTTTGGAGACACTAGGCAGAGTGTGTGCAAGTCTTTGGAGACACTAGGCAGAGTGTGTGCAAGTCTTTGGAGACACTAGGCAGAGTGTGTGCAAGTCTTTGGAGACACTAGGCAGAGTGTGTGCAAGTCTTTGGAGGCACTAGGCAGAGTGTGTGCAAGTCTTTGGAGGCACTACGCAGAGTGTGTGCAGGTCTTTGGAGGCACTAGGCAGAGTGTGTGCAAGTCTTTGGAGGCTCTAGGCAGAGAGTGTGCAAGTCTTTGGAGGCACTAGGCAGAGTGTGTGCAAGTCTTTGGAGGCACTAGGCAGAGTGTGTGCAAGTCTTTGGAGGCACTACGCAGAGTGTGTGCAGGTCTTTGGAGGCACTAGGCAGAGTGTGTGCAAGTCTTTGGAGGCTCTAGGCAGAGAGTGTGCAAGTCTTTGGAGGCACTAGGCAGAGTGTGTGCAAGTCTTTGGAGGCACTAGGCAGAGTGTGTGCAAGTCTTTGGAGGCTCTAGGCAGAGAGTGTGCAAGTCTTTGGAGGCACTCTTGGCAGAGTGTGTGCAAGTCTTTGGAGGCTCTAGGGAGAGAGTGTGCAAGTCTTTGGAGGCACTCTAGGCAGAGTGTGTGCAAGTCTTTGGAGGCACTAGGCAGAGAGTGTGCAAGTGTTTGGAGGCACTAGGCAGAGGCTTCCAAAGACATCTTTGGGCACCATGCAAAAGTAGATTGTCGGGGCACCCTTAGCACCATATTTAATAGACATTATTAATGAAGTGTGTGTGTGGGGGGATCCTTTGGCTTGGGGCCCCTAGGAAAAGGGTAGTGCTAGACGTCTGGGCTATAGACGGTGGCCAAATTTATTTATCCATCAGGACGACCATCATTGTGAGAGAAGATAACTTAGATGAGAGAAACTAAATATTTAAGTTTTAACATTTAGTTGAGGCAAGTGTATCTAAACATTCCCAAAATTTCTTACTAATATGTCCAGAAAGGTAAACAACATGGAGTAATTTATTAGTGACTTGGTAAAGAACATGGAGTAATGTATTAGTGACTGGTAAACAACATGGAGAAATTTATTAGTGACTGATAAACAACATGGAGTAATTTATTAGTGACTGCTAAACAACATGGAGTAATTAATTAGTGACTGGTAAACAACATGGAGTAAGGTTTTAGTGACTGGTAAACATCATGGAGTAATTTATAAGTGACTGGTAAACAACATGGAGTAAGGTTTTAGTTACTGGTAAACAACATGAAGTAATTTATACGTGATTTGGTAAACAACATGGAGTAATTTATAAGTGACTTGGTAAATGATATGGAGTAGTTTCTTAGTGACTGGTAAACAGCATGGAGTAATTTATAAGTGACGTGATAAACAACATGGATTAATTTATTAGTGACTTTTAAACAACATGGAGTAATTTATAAGTGACTTGGTAAACAACATGAAGTAATTTATAAGTGACTGGTAAACAAAATGAAGTAATGTATAAGTGACTGGTAAACAACGTCTCTTTTCTTTTATCTCTTTACTGAGTTCCTGAAAATATAAAAAAGTAAAACCTTCGTCTATATAAATTGTAATTGCGTAATTGTGAACATTGTTAATCTTTGATGGCGGCAGGTTAGGAAGATAACTGATATCATGGTTCTGGGCAAGAGATATCATGAACGCTGGGTCTAGAGATATAACCTTATTAATGTCTGTCTAGCGTCCCACCACCCACGGGTCCGTCCCAGAGACCAACCCCGACATTAACTCAATCTCTCCAGCAGGCGTCAACTTTCGCCGTGAGCCCGCAAACAGTTAAATACTCAAATCCCCCCCTCCCTCCCTTCACCCAGCCGCCTCCTCTCTTGCCGCCACTCCCGCTCTATGACTTTGTACGGTCGGCCAGTTTAAGGTCACTTGGATAGCCTTTTGATTCCAGTGGACCGAACTGATTTATGTACAGTTGTTGTGTTCTGAGAGAGAAATTACCAACTGCTTCTGTTTCTTGACTGGATATTGTGTAATGTACAGTGTACTAGAGATTGTGTACTAGATATCGTGTACTAGATAATGTGAAATGAAGCTACAACATTCAAATAAATTGATTCACACATAGAAATAATTCGTTTATTGGGATTATTGTTGAACTACTGTTTATTTTTCCCTTGAAGCAGCGAACAATTTATTTATGAAACTGACATATGTTTATTCCGTAAGTTGCTATGTTTTGTCCCCAGTTCTATCCGATGTCTATTTGTTAAACGCGCTAGTGATCTGAGCCGGGGGGAGGGGGGGTATTTGTTCCTTTTTAAGAAGAAATGAGTTGGTTAAAAACACCATTTACGTCGATGTTTATTGTTCTCCTTATTGTGTTTAATCGATGTCTATTGTTCTCCTTATTGTGTTTAATCGATGTCTATTGTTCTCCTTATTGTGTTTAATCGATGTCTGTTGTTCTCCTTATTGTGTTTAACCGATGTCTGTTGTTCTCCTTATTGTGTTTAATCGATGTCTATTGTTCTCCTTATTGTGTTTAATCGATGTCTATTGTTCACCTTATTGTGTTTAATCGATGTCTATTGTTCTCTTTATTGTGTTTAATCGATGTCTATTGTTCTCCATATTGTGTTTAATCGATGTCTATTGTTCTCCTTATTGTGTTTAATCGATATTTATTGTTCTCCTTATTGTGTTCAATCGATGTCTATTATTCTCCTTTTTGTGTTCAATCGATGTCTATTGTTCTCCTTATTGTGTTTAATCGATGTCTCTTGTTCTCCTTATTGTGTTTAATCGATGTCTATTGTTCTCCTTATTGTGTTTAATCGATGTCTATTGTTCTCCTTATTGTGTTTAATCGATGTCTATTGTTCTCCTTATTGTGTTTAATCGATGTCTATTGTTCTCCTTATTGTGTTTAATCGATGTCTATTGTTCTCCTTTTTGTGTTTAATCGATGTCTATTGTTCTCCTTATTGTGTTTAATCGATGTCTATTGTTCTCCTTATTGTGTTTAATCGATGTCTATTGTTCTGTTTATTGTGTTTAATCGATGTCTATTGTTCTCCTTATTGTGTTCAATCGATATCTATTGTTCTCCTTATTGTGTTCAATCGATGTCTATTATTCTCCTTATTGTGTTTAATCGATGTCTGTTGTTCTCCTTATTGTGTTTAATCGATGTCTATTGTTCTCCTTATTGTGTTTAATCGATGTCTGTTGTTCTCCTTATTGTGTTTAATCGATGTCTATTGTTCTCCTTATTGTGTTTAATCGATGTCTATTGTTCTCCTTATTGTGTTTAATCGATGTCTATTGTTCTCCTTATTGTGTTTAATCGATGTCTATTGTTCTCCTTATTGTGTTTAATCGATGTCTATTGTTCTCCTTTTTGTGTTTAATCGATGTCTATTGTTCTCCTTATTGTGTTTAATCGATGTCTATTGTTCTCCTTATTGTGTTTAATCGATGTCTATTGTTCTCCTTTTTGTGTTTAATCGATGTCTATTGTTCTCCTTATTGTGTTTAATCGATGTCTATTGTTCTCCTTATTGTGTTTAATCGATATCTATTGTTCTCCTTATTGTGTTTAATCGATGTCTATTGTTCTCCTTATTGTGTTTAATCGATGTCTATTGTTCTCCTTTTTGTGTTTAATCGATGTCTATTGTTCTGTTTATTGTGTTTAATCGATGTCTATTGTTCTCCTTATTTTGTTCAATCGATATCTATTGTTCTCCTTATTGTGTTCAATCGATGTCTATTATTCTCCTTATTGTGTTTAATCGATGTCTGTTGTTCTCCTTATTGTGTTTAATCGATGTCTATTGTTCTCCTTATTGTGTTTAATCGATGTCTGTTGTTCTCCTTATTGTGTTTTATCGATGTCTATTGTTCTCCTTGTTGTGTTTAATCGATGTCTGTTGTTCTCCTTATTGTGTTTAATCTATGTCTATTGTTCTCCTTATTGTGTTTAACAGATGAAGGTTTCTTTCATTTGTTAGTGTGTTTCATTCACATTCATCTCTTCTTACTTTCACGTGATTTCAATGTATACAAAGGACAAGGAAGCCAACATTTTTATCTTGTGTAACTAACTTGCTATAATCGAGCATGTGTAGCGCCGTGCGATATGTCTGGTGACAGTGTCGGGATTGAATCACAGCTACGCAAGCTTCTAATAGACAGGGCTAAAGAGAGAGAGAGAGAGAGAGAGAGAGAGAGAGAGAGAGAGAGAGAGAGAGAGAGAGTGAAATGCCGGGCCCCAGTGCAACGTTGACATATGAGCCCCTATACAATTTAGAATACATGTACTTAAAATAAATAAAATAAAAAAATATCTCTCCATATTTTGTTCAGATGACATTATTATTTAACAAACGGGGACACGTTAAGCTTGATGGGTCCCGGGGCAATGTTCCGGCTGACCTCTTCCACAGGCCTGACCATCACCGCATGATGATTAACACCCCCCACCCTCCTTTAATAGGGACTTAGGGCAACATACAAACAACATGACTCCGCTAATGATGCAGATCGGATATGGAATCATTGAGCCGAGATACAGTCATCCTCACCTAAACATAATCATCACATCAGTATTGTTTAATGCCATATATTATTACTAACCAACGATTTATGACGGATGCCTGGTACTAGTCGAGGAAAGACATTGTGGTGGGTTATTGTGCTAGTCATACAGGCATACTCCTTTATACTTCGGTTCTAAGATACAAGCCACGTTCTATTACAGTGGTGGCCTATTACAGATATTCTATGAGTTTTATGTCTGTCTATCTGTCTATTACCTAACTATATATCTATCTGTCTGTTTTTTTTCTGATTGTCGTTCTATCTCTCTATTGTTTCTTTCTTCTGTATATTTATTTATCATTCATTTATACAAAATCAAATATGGATGTAGTCGAGCTGCAAGAGTCAAATAATTTCTATCTTATGAATGTACACTGAAACCCATTCATGATAATATGACAAACGGGAACTGAAACAAAACCCATTCATGATAATATGACAAACGGGAAATGAAACCCATTCATCATAATATGACAAACGGGAACTGAAACTCATTCATGATAATATGACAAACGGGAACTGAAACCCATTCTTGATAATTTGTCAAATACACTCATAATTCATACAATCCAATATTCAATACATAGTTTAGAATAAAAAAAGAGACATAATCTCCATCATATTGCTGGTTCTATATGTATGTTTCTAATCATTCAGCTTTCGTTTTCTAAATTCTGTCCCTGTAACTGATGTTGATTTCCATAATTATAACAGTCGCACAACATTCATGTTATATATCAACATCTTTCTAGCATCACCCAAAACTGGCACAGATCCACACTTAAATATTTCAAGCTTAAAACCCATTTTAAATCTCCATAATAACAATCTGATCGGTGATTGTAACGGAATGATTATCTATGACAAAGGGGGCAGATAACTTATACGTTTATTTACAAAGTGTATTGTAGAGACCAGTATAATATGATTTTTACTTCCCCTTTTTTGCTAAAGTCAACTGTTTCATACAGTGCCAGCCAAATATAAATAAAAGAGTTTCATACAGTGGTAGCCAAATGTAAATAAAAGAGTTTCATACAGTGGTAGCCAAATGTAAATAATAGAGTTTCATACAGCGGTAGCCAAATGTAAATAAAAGAGTTTCATACAGTGCTAGCCAAATGTAAATAAAAGAGTTTCATACAGTGGTAGCCAAATGTAAATCAAAGAGTTTCATACAGTGGTAGCCAAATGTAAATATAAGAGTTTCATACAGTGGTAGCAAAATGTAAATAAAAGAGTTTCATACAGTGGTAGCCAAATGTAAATAAAAGAGTTTCATGTGACTCCGATTAGCATATTGTAGCTCACATTCAAAGTTTAATGAGTTAAAAATTGAATAATATTTCAATTTTTTTAAAAACTAAATCTCTTTAAATCCACCATTTTGTGAGTATTAGTACAAAATGAAAAAAATAAACCGGGCTGAGGCTGCAAGTGACCTCTTGTATGGCTCATGGTAAGTAAGTGGAAAGTTTCATCATTGCTAGGACCTAAACCAAACCCATGTCCGGTCCTGACCTCAGCCTGTCACGATGACTTACACCTTTCCTCGCATCTTGTCAAACTGTAATACCAGTTTATGTATCAAACTGTAATACCAATTTATGTATCAAACTGTTATACCAGTTTATGTATCAAACTGTAATACCAATTTATGTATCAAACTGTTATACCAGTCTATGTATCAAACTGTAATACCAGTTTATGTATCAAACTGTAATACCAGTTTATGTATCAAACTGTAATACCAGTTTATGTATCAAACTGTAATACCAGTTTATGTATCAAACTGTAATACCAGTTTATGTATCAAACTGTTATACCAATTTATGTATCAAACTGTTATACCAATTTATGTATCAAACTGTAATACCAATTTATGTATCAAACTGTAATACCAATTTATGTATCAAATTGATTTTTAGGGCAACTGCCGTTCCCAACCTTTTATAAATCTGTAGTGTATAAATGTGTAGTGTATAAATGTGTAGTGTATAAATGTGTAGTGTATAAATGTGTAATGTATAAATCTGTAGTGTATAAATATTGTGTATGAATGTGTAGTGTGTACATCTGTAGTGTATCAAATAAAGTTTCTAAATATTTAAACAGTTTATTCAACATTATACTACACTTACACTGTCATATTGTCACCTATACTACACGTTATTTCAATACTTACCTTGTCATTGTCATATTGTCACCAATACTACACGTTATTTCAATATTACACTGACACTGTCATATTGTCCCCTATGTTACACGTTATTTCAATACTTACCTTGTCACTATCACAATGTTACATATTTACTACAAAAGACTGAACTTTGATTAACTTTTATAGCTTTCAAGTAATAGTCTTACATTCATTATTCTTATATTGATAATTAAATGTGTTTTGACAATAGGACAACTAGTCTTTATCTCATCAAGCTAAAGAACATTTATATTTAGAGTGCACTAGGTTTCATTGTATTATAAACCAGCCAAAGACAACAACGTTTATTGATATAACTGACCATGGGCGTCGCTGGGAATTTTTCCGGGTTTCTGGGAGGGGGGCGAAAATTTTCCAGGGGGGTGGGGGGGCAAATAACAACTTTATGACATTTTTTTTAAATGTAGGGGGGGGAGCAATTGCCCCCCTCTTAAATGACATTTTTTCAAAATGCCCCCCCCCCATGAATACGCCCATGTAACAGACCCACATAAAGATAAATTGTTCATTGAATTAAAACTATTTATTCCGCCACGGGAAGTTAATGTTGATATTTCCCATTTTTAATAAAATTGAAAGGACTGCATAAAGGCAGTGTTACGAATAATCAATTTTAAAATTGCTAATTACATAATAAGAAGTATTATTTCACATGATTAGATTGTTGTTCTTAATTCACACACAGGAGTTAATGTTGCAAATTAAAATTTAGACAAAACATTGTCAAATAAATAGTCAATAAATAAATAAAATAATAAATGTATCAAATTACATTACTAGAGAGTGCTTCATTATATTGTAATTAATTATTTAATAGGATTATATTTAAGTCGATTTGTCTGTCAATAGACAGCCGCATAGACAGACACATAGACAGACACATTGACAGATACATAGACACATAAACACATAGACGGATCTTTTCAGGGAATTTAAAATCATTTATCATCAAGTTCTCTGAGCCCAATTGATTGTAAATTTCAAACACTTATATATGAATGAAAGTTATATAAATATGTGTATGATCTAAGCCATTACTTCATTTCAAGTTTCGTTTTTATTTCAGCTAATTATTCAATAAAAAATATCTCTACATTAAATTCTTTTCATTCCATTTTGACCTGTCCCTTTCATCTTTATTTCACAACCTTGTGAAGATGGCGATAATTGGTGAATTCAAAAAATTAGCATCACCAATAGTTATTCTTGTGGTTTTTACTGCGGAACAAATTTCCATACGTATCACACACAGACGAGAGAAAATTGTGCAACGTTCTATAAATATAATTATAGTTTTCCCAAAAGTCTTTATTTTTAAGCTGCTTTATTTGTATGCTACTAGACAGTGGGTGGTGGCAAAAAGGCGTACTTTAACATTGATTCCTGTCAATAGCCGTCAGTATTTCTGAATATAAGTTTAACTTTCATACCACACGATCTTTCCTGAGTTGCATCTGCCAAAAAAAAAGACAATGACAGTGTTTAATGAATGTGTCATAGAGTTGACATCTGCTCGAGTATGTCATAATGCTAGCATGCGCTAAACAGGTCTAACACTTTATTGCAACAGAAACATAAATATATGAGATAGCCATTGAGCTAAATACATGAGACATCCACTGAGCTAAATTCAAGAAATATCCACTGAGCTAAATACATGAGACATCCACTGAGCTAAATTCAAGAAATATCCACTGAGCTAAATACATGAGACATCCACTGAGCTAAATAATGAGACATCCACTGAGCTAAATTCAAGAAATATCCACTGAGCTAAATACATGAGACATCCACTGAGCTAAATAATGAGACATCCACTGAGCTAAATACATGAGACATCCACTGAGCTAAATAATGAGACATCCACTTAGCTAAATAATGAGACATCCACTGAGCTAAATACATGAGACATCGACTGAGAACTAAATACAAGAGACATCCACTAGGCTAAATACATGAGACATTCACTGAGCTCCCTACATGAGACATCCCACTGGCTAAATACCATGAGACATCCACTGAGCTAAATACATGAGACATCCACTGAGCTAAATACATGAGACACCCACTGAGCTAAATACATGAGACATCGACTGAGCTAAATACAAGAGACATCCACTGAGCTAAATACATGAGACATTCACTGAGCTAAATACATGAGACATCCACTGAGCTAAATACATGAGACATCCACTGAGCTAAATACATGAGACATTCACTGAGCTAAATACATGAGACACCCACTGAGCTAAATACATGAGACATCGACTGAGCTAAATACAAGAGACATCCACTGAGCTAAATACATGAGACATTCACTGAGCTAAATACATGAGACATCCACTGAGCTAAATACATGAGACATCCACTGAGCTAAATACATGAGACATTCACTGAGCTAAATACATGAGACACCCACTGAGCTAAATACATGAGACATTCACTGAGCTAAATACATGAGACATCCACTGAGCTAAATACATGAGACGTTTAACTCAGTGCTGACTTCTCACAATTGAATGGAGAACATGAATGTCAGTAAGAAAACAACACATTTTAGTACAAATAATTCGTAGCCTAGACTGTACAATGATCAATGCCTAGACTGTACAGTGGTCACTGCCTAGACTTACAGTGGTCACTGCCTAGACTGTTCAGTTGACAATATCACGTACAATAACAAAGAATGTTCGTTAAGTAAACAACCTACACATGATTAGACTTTTTGAAAACCTGTAAACAAATATATCTTTCTATAAATATTAAAACGTCTTTTAGATTTGAGTTTAAAAATCTGGATACTTTAATAATTATCACTTGATATACCTTAAAGACGGAAAACAGTATTTCTCAATGAATGCGCCAGGTGGGTGGTGGGGGTAGGGGGGGTCACCAACATTTTTTAGTAATTACTTTATCGAAAATTAATCAAAAATAATTTTAAGCTTTACTTTGATTTATCTTTCCCCCCCCCCCCTCTTAATTTACAGGCGGGGAATGAAAACAAAGCAGGTTTCTTAGTGGGGGACAAATCGCTGATGTTTGAGAATCCTTTGTGAAAAATATATGAAAGAAGGCTTTGAAAAGAAACATTATTTTCAATGTTTGAAGATCTTTCAAATGATTGTATTGTTTACTGAGTATAAATAATCTTATAAAATACACAATTTAAAATTTTCTATTGGATCTTCATAATTATATTATCAACTTTAATCTGTTCATCTTCCACTCTAGTCTATAAACTCCATAAAAATGTATCATGTCTAGTCAAATCTAATATATTCTTACCTAAACTTCATAATACCCCTTGACTGTCTATTCAAATCTAGTACATTCATGCTCAAAGCTCATAATACTCTTATACTTTCCTTTATTCATATTTTAGTCTATTCAACAACAACGCAACAAAAAAATCCATCACAAGTTGAGCTGTGGTAACTTCTGATGAACTCACGCCGTTGATCAATGACCTGCACGTGCAAGCCCAAACGCCAGTTAGGGATTACCAGATAAATATTATATTCTATTTGATTGATGTGCTTACTGATACTCGATGGTTTCAGTACATAGCCTACATCTTTTGACCTGCAGAGTCTAAATAGATCAGAACAACTTGTGCAGTCATTTGTTTATTGTTTTCTTGGCCTTTGGCATCTTTAGTTGTGTGTGATTTATTTCATGGACTTAATTCAAGAAATTGTAAGAATAGAACTAATCAATCGTTAATGTTTACAGAGAATCGGAGAATAGCGAAATATATATATATATATCTATAAATATATATATATATATATATATATATATATAATCAGGACTGGCCCTACAAATTGCGGGGCCCAATTTAACTGATGCTTGCCACGCCCCTCTTCTAATATTTTTTTACAATTACAACATTAAGTTGTTAAACTTGATGAGCTCATTTTTATGCATTTGTTCAAACATGTAGAAAAAAAATATTCATGTCCATTTTTAGAGCATTTTCGAAAAAAAATGCTCTATTGTCCCCGTTTTGTCTGTCTGTCTGTCTGTCCGTCATCACCCTAGATCTCAACAACCATAAGTCCTAGACCCATGATGTATATATCATTTTGTAGGTCTTGGCCTGCCAAAAAAATGTCTTTTGTCCATTTCGCGATCTGACCTCTGAGGGCCGAAAAAGGGGGCGTATTAAGTACCGTTTTTTACTATATAAGCTATATTAACAAAGGAGCGCCCTATATCTCAGCAACCATAAGTCCTAGACCCATGATGTATATATCATTTTGTAGGTCTTGGCCTGCCAAGTGTACATCAAAAGTTCATTTCGCGATCTGACCTCTCAGGGCCAAAATATAAGAGTTTCTTATGTACCTAATCAAAGGGGCGTAATAATTATTTATTTTTGTAATAGTTATTCAACATGATTACTTCCCTCTCTAAATTTATCAAAATCCATACGCGTGGAGCAATATTTATGGCTGTAACCCGGGAAAAAAATACGGATTTCGTCCGGCGTAACCGTAGCCACTGCGTACACGAAAATGCTCTAAAATGTCCTTTGTCCGAAACGGAAAAGACTTAAATTGCTTGTTTTTCATACTTTTGTTCAGGATTTTATTGTCTCATTTGTGCAAACATGTGATCCTACATCTATGTAAGCAAATGTTCACGCAGTTGTTAGCCTTTTATTTACTCACGTAGCTATTCATGTATACATTTGTGCAGCCTGTAGTTCCTTTATTAGTCAGTCTTTGATTCAAGCCTCGGTCCAGCCTTTAATTAACACACTGTCGTGTACATGGTTCGTCATTTCATCCTAATTTTGTTCAGAATAAAGTTCACACTTCTCCTAAGTATTCGCCGTTGCAATCCAAAAGTCTTCCATCATTTAGTAGATAGTGAAGCCAGACTTATTCCTTGTGATTATTTTAAGCCACTATTAGGCTGCACGTTTTTAGGAGAAAAATTGCGATCTCAATCTACCAAATTGAAATTTGTAGTTGAACTTTTTCTACGACTTAGAATTTCCATGGATTTCTTTTCGTCAGCAAAAAAACTTCTCTCTCTCACACTCACACACACAAACACACACACAAACACAAACGCACGCACGAAAGCACACGCACACACACACAAAGTCCTACAAGTCTACACAAGTTTAAATGGGTTCCTGACTCAAGTTGGGGATGTAAAGGCGGTTTGGCATTGTGCTTACAATCGCTTTTTTTATGCCGAGGTTACAGAAACAGATGAACTCTACACTTTATCTGCCCCAATGGCCCTTTAGGGTTCAGGGAACTTTACTTTTACGTTAAATATGCACATACACACTCACACACACACTGACACAGACGAACACACACATGTAAATAGCCATCTCAGATCCCTACATGGGTCTGCGGAGCCAAACGATAATAATGATGGCATGGCTCAAAGTCAAAGTACAAAATAAATACTTTGTGTAATTAGTCGATCAATTGTTTGTGTAATATATGACATTGCTTTTGTTATTCTGTAATTATTAATGATACTTCAAGTTTGTGTGGTTCAGCTCTTACATAATATTGTATCCCATGTTGTAAGTAGAATTTAAAAAAAAATTGGAATGTCAAGTCCCATTGAATTTTCAGGAAATCTGGTGCTACAGAAATAAATATAAATATAATCAACTTTTTAACAAATAATATATATATATATATATATATATATATATATATATATATACATATATATATATATATATATATATATATACATATATGTTTGGTGTGTGTGTGTGAAAATAATAGACATTTTTAATTAGCTCAATTAAAAAAAAACAACTCTAAAAATAGCAAAATAATATATTAAAGTCGAAATGCTACTGATTGATAGTATTTAGGTGCTTATAATCTGTATTCCAATGTCATCTTCATTTAATTACGTGAAGTAAATGTGTTACCTTTACTAGAATTTATATCACGTGAATTAAATCTGTTACCTTTACTAGAATTTATATCACGTGAAGTAAATCTGTTACCTTTACTAGAATTAATTATCACATAAAGTAAATGTTACCTTTACTAGAATTTATATCACGTGAAATAAATCTGTTGTCTTTTCTAGAATTTATATCACGGGAAGTAAATGTATGAACCTTTAGTGGCCCGCGACTTAAAATGTTTGCCCACCCGTGGCCTAGATTACTGTATTAGAACTGATTTTGAAAATCGAAGTTTTCTCTTCTTGTAATAAAGCTCGACTTATCTTTATAAATATTGACTGGACCTTAAATATTCAGTGCTGTGATTTCTTTCTGTCAATATACAACACGTACATGCGTTTAATTCTGTTTATTTGTTGGTAGAGCTACATCTCAACACGGCAGATAAATCAATAATCTGATCAATTGTCTCATTTTAACTGATCGAATATATCAACATCAATCAGACAAGATTTCTTCCAGTGGACAGTTTTTTCTCCTTCATCTGGACCATAGAACTGTAAATGAATCGCAACGTCTGATTAGAATATCTTTATCTACAGAAATCTACACATATTTCAACAAATACAAACTTTGAAACTGTAATAATCAGATAAGCCTACGATATTGGATTTAACCTAGAGATTTATTAATTATCTGGCCACTTAGTGGCGGAAGTAAAAAAAAATTATATTTTTGGGCAGACGATAGATTTCTTCAGACATGAGACAGACGACTTTATATTCTTGACTGGAATGATGTGACTTGGTTTTCACGTCTATTATCATTGGATCATGTATGCAATATAGAAGAACAAATATATATATATATATATATATATATATATATATATATATATATATATATATATCTGCTCAGTGCTTTGTATCTATTTTCTACATGTTTTACGTCTGTGGACATTTAATTACAAATAATAAATATACACCCAAGTCAAGCAGTCAACAAGAAACTCCGAAGAGACTGAATTATATATACACCTACCAGAAGCAGAAGTAAAATATAAATTATATACATACAACAGTTCAACAAAAATATACCCATGACAGAAACAAACTGAAATATTAGATGAATCACAGAGAAAGTTTATTCCGTGATACATTACTAAAAGTGGGAAATAGTACATAAAAATTATTGGCACTAAGTAGTGTACACAGATAATTGTACAGAAATTACCGTCACTAAGTAGTGTACACAGATAATTGTACAGAAATTACTGGCACTAAGTAGTGTACCCAGATAATTGTACAGAAATTACTGGCACTAAGTAGTGTACACAGATTTTTGAACAGAAATTATTGGCACTAAGTAGTGTACACAGATAATTGTAGAAACAAATGATGTTCCATTTATCATCCCAAAAATATTGCATTAAATTTTTTTAACTGTAATATAATTGTAAATAATATTAATCTTTATTGAAGGCTTGGATTTGTTTGTTATTTTGTACTGTAATTAATATCTAACTATGTACTAATTCTTTTGCTCACCTATCTATCTATCTACTAATCTATATTAGCTTTCTATTTATTTGTATCCCTATTTATAATAACTGTGTATCTATCTATGAATTAATGTTTATCTGTGTATGTCATGGAGTCTACAGATCAGACATTCGATCTGATTTTTACATTTTTTTTTCTAATTTTAAAAATATTCCCGATTCCCTCCCCATATACTCTTTGTGCTACGAATGACATCTATAGGCCAGAATTTTTATATTGTACATCAAACTATTTTGTCCAAACAATTTCCACAACTCGTTAATTTTTTCCCCACATTCTCATTGTTGTTAGAAAAGTTCAAGTTTAAAAGAAAAGAAAAACGTATTCAATCATCAGATAGACAGGATACTCGTAATAGAATGTACATATAGCGTGGGTGTTTGGGAAGGAAGTGTCTAGGCAATGAAGATTGTGTGATATATAGCGTAGGTGTATGTCTAGGCAATGAAGACTGTGTGATATATAGCGAAGATGTATGTCTAGGCAATGAAGACTGTGTGATATATATTGCGAGGAAGTATGTCTAGGTAATAAAGACTGTGATATATAGCGTAGGTTCATGTCTAGGTCATGAAGACTGTGTAATAAAACATATAGCGTGGGTGTTGGCGAAGAAAATGACCAGATGTTGATGACTATGTGAAGTACCCTATAGACCACGGTGATAGAAAATGGAACGAATCAAGAGTCGGGAACTCTAGTCAGAGATGTTGAAAGGGGGGATAAATCTTGTCTCAATGTGTAAACATTGTCACAGTTTCTGCCTTCGCTAAAGACTCAAGATTTTTTTTTTTTATTAGAAACCCATTTGAAAGATAATCATTTCTTGAACATCAACTTAACACCAAATTAAAAAAAATACTCATAGCCTATAAAATGATTTCAAAATTGGACTCATATTCAGGCATTGCAATCACAGACACACACACACACACACACAGAGCGAGAGAGAGAGAGAGAGAGAGAGAGAGGGAGGGAGAGAGAGAGTGAGAGAGAGAGAGAGAGAGACTGAAAGTAATCAATTCTCATTTTCAAAAGTGCGTTTTCTTCACCAACAATTGACGTTGTCTAAAATTACATTTTTCCCGTTTATTCTCTCAAGGGCAATAATAAATTCAACTTGAAGAAATAAATAAGAACATAAATAAAATTTTCAAAAGATTTAAGCCAACGACTTATATAAACAATCTCATGCTGGAATTAGAAAAAATCTCTTGTTATAAACCAATCATTACAATTTCATGTTTATTTTTGATTACTGCATACATCTCTTCGCTATAACATCAAACAAAATAGTTCATGATATATATCAATGTTTAAGTAATTGCATAATCTCTTCTCTATAACAGCAAAAAACAAATCAATTGTATATGTAGTTCATGATATTTATCAATGTTTAAGTAATAACTGCATAATCTCTTCTCTATAACAGCAAACTAAACAATTGTAAATGTAGTTCATGATATATATCAATGTTTAAGTAATAACTGCATAATTTCTTCTCTATAACAGCAAACTAAACAATTGTTAATGTAGTTCATGATATATATCAATGTTAAAGTGATAACTCGACATATTGCACAAGGTACATTAAGCTTATAATGACAGCTAAAGTTTTACAGCTACATATTTAAATTGCAGTTCAGTATGGATCAGTACGAGGACTATACATTAGTCTAGCAGTTTCATTTTACTTTAGAAAATATCGAATACTTGTACCTCTGATGGTCAAATGCGGCTCTTAAAATATATAAATGTATGGACTAGTACAATATCAACACATACATGTACACCAACACATACATGTACACCAACACATACATGCATACCAACACATACATGTATAGCAACACATACATGAATACCAACACATACATGTATACCAAAACATAATTTACATCAACACATACATGTGCACCAACACATATATGTATACCATTACATACATGTACACCAACACATACATGTATACCAACACATACATGTACACCAACACATACATGTACACTAACTCATACATGTATACCATTACATACATGTACACCAACTCATACATGTATACCAACACATACATGTATATCAACAGATATTCATGTGTACAGGCTAAAGGGTATGTCGTTATGGCTAAACTAACGCATGGGCAACACCGTACGGAAACATTTGAATAATTCTTCACATTATTTACCGTTTATATAAAAGGACTTTGTACACTGTTATTCTGAAGGACTTTGTACACTGTTATTCTGAAGGACTTTGTACACTGTTATTCTGAAGGACTTTGTACACTGTTATTCTGAAGGACTTTGTACACTGTTATTCTGAAGGACTTTGTACACTGTTATTCTGAAGGACTTTGTACACTGTTATTCTGAAGGACTTTGTACACTGTTATTCTGAAGGACTTTGTACACTGTTATTCTGAAGGACCTTGTACACTGTTATTCTGAAGGACTTGTATCATTGGTGACCACTCAGAAGGCCAATTAAATGACCACTCAGAAGGTCAATGATGCTGCCTGGTATGCGTATATTATAAACAGACAAGAGTTAATAAATATCAAACAAGACAAAAACAAGCATATATTTAATTCAATTTAATAAATATTGTTAACAAAAAAACTTTACATTTTTATCAACAGTAGTTGTATGCTACTGAGTTTAAGTTAAGTTAGTTTCATTTTATTTCATTTTTATTTTTTTAAATCTTATTTTGTATTTGAAAAGTTACTTTTAAGTAGCACACAACTACCTACTGGCCCAACTCTGCAGCATGCAACGACCTATTGGCTACTTATTGGTTCATTTATAAGATCCAGTAAAAATAAAATGACAAACATTTCCTTGTCTGTGTGTTAGTGACTCAGTGTTCATATATATATATATATTGTTCATTGACTCAGTGTTCATATATATATTGTTCATTGACTTAGTGTTCATATATATATATATATATATATATATATATATGTTCATTGACTTAGTGTTCATGTATATATTGTTCATTATCTATATATTGACATTGACATTCACAAATCTCTACTCTAGTTCCTGACAGTGTGAACATCACGAAGATGCAGTCACTGGACGATCACTTGTCACGCTGTCACAGTCTGAATGTTGTGCTGCTGTTGACTCATCACACTCTACCCGTTCTGTTGTCACTGGTACTGCAGGCTGCTGCATGTGAGTTGTAATTTTTTGTTTATTATTATCACAGAGTATCTTTGTATCACTGTATCAAATTTGTTGTGTATCTTTTTTAATAATTAATACACCAGAATCTCGACTATCCGGCCTGAGAAAGATATGTTATTATTACAAAAAAAAACCCAGATAATCTGAATTTTTATGGTCGTCTCCAACTATACCAATAAAAAAAAAATACCCTTCTTAGTACTCAAAACTTTCATTATGCATACATATTGTTTTAATGGCTAGAAAATGTGGAGAATGTACGGGCATACGTGGTATGGTTTTGATTATTATAATTCACTGGTATGATATAAATCAAAATTGATATACTTATTGAAATTAAAGATCTTTATTTGTCAAGGGTTCTTTACTCCATTCTCGAACGCATTTTATTTATTTATTTTTTTGTGTGGCCGGTTGCTAGGCATCGGCTTAGAGATATCTTGGGGCCCTTGGCAAAAAAACAGTTGGGGGGCCCCTGTAGCACCATATTATACAGTATTTTTTCACTGAAGGGGGGAGGCTTTCAGAATAGGGGACAGGGTGCTAGATGGTCGTTAGTTTGCCCATCTTTAAGCAATGCTCTGCCCTCACTTTGCCCACACCTATGTAATATAAATCATTGCCCTACGCTGCTGTGTGATGTCCCTGTAAGGATGAGATGATAAGCCACTGATTGGACTGTGCCCTTCTTTCATCCCCACCATAGTCGATAGTGCAATGGACATGGAGGCACCACGGGAGATATATCGAGAACTTGAGCCAAAACCTGAAAAATTTCCTAGGTCCTACCGGAGATCGAACCAGGTACCTTCGACAGTCGAACGCTTTACCGCACGACCATCCGGCCCCTACGTTAGAACTCTTCAGTTTAATTTGACTCAACTCATGTCCTGCTCACCACGATTGTTTTTTTCAGCCTGCGGTAAAGAACGTGCAGGCTACCACGACAGACTGAGTCATCACATCCCCAAGAACAGGGGCCCAAACGTCCCAGATGAGCAGCGCCTGCTTGACCACATCATGAAAGGTTATGAGAGGTCAGTTCGACCCGTTAGGAACTCAACCACAGCTGTGGTCATTAAAATGGGGCTGACCTTGACCCAAGTGTTAGATATGGTAAGTGACTTGATGCCCGTTTGGCTTTTTTTTTGTTTTATTGATATACAACTTAAATTTAATTCAAATAAGAATTACGCAAACATTATGATTATGCAATATACTTTGATCTTTAAGAAGTAAACACTAATTACAAGCAATGGAATAATTCAATTTAAATTTACATGTGTTCTATGGAGAATTAGTATAGTCTAAGTTTTATGACGCAATCCGGTAGGCTCCGCCCACCACAGTATCTATGGCGACATTCCGCCATCTTGTGTTGTAGTTTATTGTGAGTTTTAATGTATACGTCATTCTGTTAGAAATGACGTATACTAAACCGACAATGGGGAGCACATGCTTTGTTTTATTAGTCGAGCTCTGGGCATCATAGGATGCGGATGCATGTTGTAAGTAGAGTCTAGCTTTGGGCATCGAGATATGTGGATGCCTTGTTGACAGTTTGTTATTGTACTCCTCCTGAATTCAACATTATGTCAGCTCATGTTCAAGAATTAAAAGGATTAGGCACTAGTGAGCGTTTTATTTGCAAAATTATTTTTTTGACAGATCCGCTAGGTGGCATGTTGACAGTTCACCATTGACACTGCAGGGGGAATTAAATACATGTATATTATAAGTATTAGTACCTGTCTTCAGTTTAATAGACAATTTAAAACTTACTCTTATACATCATTTACACAACTTAAACGGCAATCTTTACCTTTCAATGAGCTCTGTTTAATTGCCGGATATTTTCGCATATTGGCTGCTCAGTTAATCCTTTATTTGATTTAATCTAAATTTCTCATATTTTTTTTGAGACACACCCACACACACACACCCATATATATATATATATATTGAAACAAAAAGATAGAAATAATATTTGTTGTTTGCCGATAAGTAAGAGAAGGTATAGTCGCTTGTAGTTGGAAGTGGAAGGTTGAGAACATGTTATGAAGTCCCGACAAAATAAACCAATAAAAGTCACCCATTGGCAGTTGTGTATAAACTGTAACGTACTGAAACATATTTCTTAGAAAGAATGATACAACACGAAAAGAGCAAAAAAAACATTAAAAAAATATAATGATTAAAATAGTCTATTCATGTTTAATTTAACTATTAAGGATATTATTTTAAAAGAAATTAAAAATGTATGGAAATATAAACAATTTCACTAACATAAATTATCCCTTTATTTATCATGCATTTAATGGACGCATTTAGTTTTAGACTTTATTTTAAAGTTTCATTATTTCCCACCGGTACTATGTAACGTATTTATTTTGACATGCTAATCTCAAGCCATAGATATATCTCCAGCCAAACATTTTCCCATTAAAAAACATTCATACGTAAATCTGTAAACATTTATGTACTTGAAATTATTAAAATCGTGTATCGTCAAGTAGAAACTACACGAGTGCCAACTTTGATTCACCTCATTAAATTAGAACACGCCCAAAAGTGAGTTAGGGGACAGGATGTCGTGCGGTATATAGGCTCGACCGTCGACCCAAGAGTCCTGGGTTCGCAACATAGTGAGAACCTTGGGATTTTGTCAGATCTTGAGTAAGTCCCCAAGTCTACCCAACTTTAAATGGTTGTCTGGCTTTAAGTTGGTGGAGTAAATGCAACTGGGGCTTTTTGCTAACCACAGGACCTTTTTAAATGTCGAGGTCACTGATATAGATGAAATCTACACTTCCTCTTAAGGGAACTTTACAAAAGTGAGTTACAAGATTTTTAAGGACATGCAGACCAACAGAAAGTGAAACAAATAAATAAAATGTCATTAAACTTCAGGTTTTTTAAAAATAAGACTTCAGTTTACTAGCTCTGTCAACTTATTTTCAATCTAAACAATTTACTTAATCCAGTCACGAACACTACAGATGACAGACATAGATATTTCGTCATTTCCATGGCTTGAAGCTATAAATAGATCGAATCATGCAATTTCCAATGGTGCATCTTCGGGTTTAAATTCTTGCACTTCTTGCCAAGAAAACATATTTGCCAAGTTTATTTGATATTTTGACAAATGAGATTGTGGCACGTATTTTATATGGTCTGGTCAACAAAGACTTTTGGCCTTTGACCCAGACAGCCGGAAATTTTTAGTTTACGCTGCTGACGTTCGCCTGTAAATGTTCTGCAACCTGGAATAAATATTGGCATAGAGAGCCAAGTGTGAGTTATAATTCTGTATTGTAAGCAACTTAAGCATATTTACAAAAAAATATTCAAGAATCTGGGAAATGATACGACAAATTATGGTTATGTTATCATACGATTGTTGCCATTTTTTTTTTGGTTTAAATAAATTACTGAGCATACATGATGGCGGAGAGAAATACACATGATACAAAACGAGATCTTGCATTGGGTTCAATGTATATTCGAGGAGGAAGCACATCCAGGGGTCTAAATCCAACACTGAGTATTAACATTGATTTGTACAATGCAACAACAACACATCTTAGTCAATATCCATTCATTAACAAAACATGATTTATTATATATATATATATATATATATATATATATATATATATATATATATATATCATATCATATGAACAAATCACGACGCCATGATGATTCCAATACTTACAATGATTGACATATTTTCAGTGCACTAAAACATATTGAATGGTGGATTGTGAAATAAATTATGACGATGAAATTGAATTTATGTAAATACAAAAAGAATGTCCCAGGTTCCATCTCAGGTGTGTTTCGGGACTTTCCCAAGTATTGTCAATGTCGTTAAATCAACCTAACAGTAAAAATACGTGATTGGCATTATTGAATTCTACTTTAACTGACCCCTGTGATCTTTACAATATCTGTAAGAGAATCTATACTTTTACTTTTACTTTTTTTTTACAAACGAATGGTAAGCCATGTCATTTCAAAATATTCATAGTTTGATTCCATCAATAATTACATATACATACTATCTAGCACTAGGTTTAGTAGACTAACAATGTACATTGATGGATGGAGAAAACTAAAGTGATCAATGTTGTTAGAGGAATTCACTGATAGATCATAATTAAACAATACTAAATACTTTATGGGTTCATGAGAGGAAAAGCATTAGCTACGACATGATTGAAGAACATTAGACACGATATGATTGAAGAACATTAGATACGAAATGATTGAAGAACATTAGACACGATATGACTGAAGAGCATTACATACGAAATGATTGAAGAACATTAGACACGAAATGATTGAAGAACATTAGACACGATATGACTGAAGAACATTAGACACGAAATGATTGGATAACATTAGATACGAAATGATTGAAGAACATTAGACACGATATGACTGAAGAACATTAGACACGAAATGATTGGATAACATTAGATACGATATGACTGAAGAACATTAGACTCTGTAAGCATTACTAAATACAGGAAATTTAGTAGTTCCCCAGAGCAGTTGCAGGGGTAATTACTTAGAAATTGTTCTATATTACATGGTTAACTGCAATAAACAGCAGAGAAATTGTTCTATATTACATGGTTAACTGCAATAAACAGCAGAGAAATTGTTCTATCTTACATGGTTAACTGCAATAAACAGCAGAGAAATTGTTCTATATTTCATGGTTAACTGCAATAAACAGCAGAGAAATTGTTCTATATTATATGGTTAACTGCAATGAACAGCAGGTCAGATAATTCCAAATTGAACAGAAAAATCGTGAGATCTCTTCACTTTTTTTTAATATACATGTATGCTACATTGACTATATTCCTATGGTCATTCTTACAACTATCTTCGCCATGAAGTATAAAAAAAGCAATCGAAAGATCGATAAACTACAAGGTATCTGTAATTATAAACCAATGCTGTTCTTTATAATTAATTTAAAGCAGAAGCATGAACACTGGGGCGTGTTGCCATCAGTTCTAAACAACGTGAGAACAGTTGCCTGCTGGGTAAGAGAAGAATTCCTTCATAAGATCATCGCTGTATCCCTGGGGAGTGATTTCCTGTCTAACATCAGCTGAGAGCCGGTAACACTCCACTGCACTGGCGTGAGCATCTTATTGAGCTCATTGTGGATGTAATGGCACTCCGGCACCCCCATTCACTCTACTTCATTGCTAAATATAGATCTGTGAGGGGCTGATGAGAAGGGACGGGGTAGGCTGTATTTTCAAACAACCAAATCAAAGAGAAGTATACACAGTAAATAAAGAAAAGGAATATCGCAGCTGATAATGGGGTCATGGACTTACTTTGATTAGTGAATACGGCGTCATCACAGAATCAGACTTTGTTCTTTTCATGAAAGTCGTTCAAATTTAAAAATCATTCAATCTATTGTTTGTTTCGTTATTGAATCCCGATAAACTCGATTTTCAAATTTTTCTTGAAGTTAATACATTTACTCCACATTTCATTCAAACTGTCCCAACAACCCTGCATCCCAATAAAAACATATGGGTTGTTCGACACCTTTGGGGTGGACGGAAGGTCGTGTGTTGAAGCGCCCGACTGTCGCCTTGAGGGTCCCTGGTTCGATCTACAGTGAGGACGAATGGATATTTCACGTCATGGCTAAAGTCCCCGATATATCTCCCCTGGTGCTCCCCACGGCCATTGCACTATCGTCTATGGTGGGGATGAAAGAAGGACACCATAAAAACCGTCCCGTCAGTGGTTTATGGGATCTAAGAGATTTCATCTCATCCTTACAGGGACTTCACACACACACGCACAAACCCATGACCGGTTGCCAGATTGTCCTTCCTTGCAGTGGGCGTTACTGTTCCTCTGTGAAATTGGCCAAAGCACTTTTTTAGCTAGTAAACATCATAATAAACACAAAACTGATCTTTAAAAGTTCTGTTAGTTTACGAAGAAAAGTGGGAGCCTTTGGTCTCAGCCCAGTTTGCTCTTTTAATAAGAGCGGCTCTGACACACACACACACACGCACGCACACACAAATTTGAATTTTCAAGTCAACGTTGGACTGTTTTTGTATTTTCCCCAAGTTTTTCCTGATCCCAGTTTTTAGTTTATCATATATCATGTAGAGATGATTTCCTTGGTAATTGTCCAGGGAAATATTCACCCATCACTGGCCTATCTGTCACATCACCAGTATCCAAGATGCAAATAATGGGTTTTGGCTTTCTTATTTTTTGTGCCCTGAGGAAATCCACCCAATGTAAAATGAGTACATTTCCACTAAGAGTAAAATGTGCAGATTCTATTTGTGATGATCCTTATTTCCATCTTCATCTCTGGTCATTGACAACTTTTAAATTCTTTTGTTATTTATTCCTTTCCAAATCAGTTTGCAGTTGTAATCATCAGAAGTTATTTTCTGCTGAAAGTGGTGTTTCTGTGTGATTTGATTTTTTCCCGTGATTCCATCAGATGTTATACAAACACATGACATCGGATAAAAGAACATTACTTTAATCTAATGTTGAAAACAAAACAAATCTTGTATAATTATTTCTATGATTTTTTTTAAAGAGGAAAAAAAAGCACCTTTGCATGGTCACTAATACCCAAATTCATGCAAGGTTCGGCGATAAGTGAGGGGGCAGCCCCAGTACATGTGAGGGGACCTTGACTTTAACAATGTGTGGGTAGGTGGGTGTGATCGGAGGGGCTTCAGTTGGCCGCTATTATCTGATGTCAGTCTTGTGCACTATGAGTGTATCTGGTCACCAACTGCTCTTAACCTTTACAAAGATAAGTTCTTGCATTTCTTTAATTATTTACACGATTCTTTTATTTGTAGAAGTTTCAGAAATGAAGACAAATATTGATAAATGTGTTAAAACCTGGTAGCACGCACCTCATTTAAATATTTAAGCATGTCACCCGGGTTAAGTTCTTGTGAGATTAAAATGTACATTCTGAAACACAGCGTACAATTCTTATGTTGGATCCTTTTTAATGTCTATTTGCATTGTAATGTTTATTTACATTGTAATGTCTATTTACATTGTAAGTCTATTTACATTGTAATATCTATTTACATTGTGATGTTGATTCTTGCACTATATGGACTAATTATTCTGTACAATGTCCTTTAAAGTTTTCTTTTACAATTTTTTTTCTTTTGTTCTTTCAAATCCCGTACAACATTTTATGTCCCTGAACTCAAACATGATGCTGTGCTTTTTTAATTTTCTTTTACTTCGGGTACCAGCCATAGATATTGCTCCACACCCAAACCCTAACATGATGCTGTGCTTTTTAAATTTCCTTTTACGCAGTGGCTACGGTTCGGTCCGACCGAACCCGTATTTTTTTACTTCGGGTACCAGCCATAGATATTGCTCCACACCCTAACCCTAACATGATGCTGTGCTTTTTTAATTTTCTTTTACGCAGTGGCTACGGTTCGGTCCGACCGAACCCGTATTTTTTTACTTCGGGTACCAGCCATAGATATTGCTCCACACCCTAACCCTAACATGATGCTGTGCTTTTTTAATTCTCTTTTACGCAGTGGCTACGGTTCGGTCCGACAGAAAACGTATTTTTTTACTTCGAGTACCAGCCATAGATATTGCTCCACACCCTAACCCTAACATGATGCTGTGCTTGTTTAATTTTCTTTAACGCAGTGGCTACGGTTCGGTCCGACCGAACCCGTATTTTTTTACTTCGGGTACCAGCCATAGATATTGCTCCACACCCTAACCCTAACATGATGCTTTGCTTTTTTAATTCTCTTTTACGCAGTGGCTACGGTTCGGTCCGACCGAACCCGTATTTTTACTTCGAGTACCAGCCATAGATATTTGCTCCACACCCTAACCCTAACATGATGCTGTGCTTGTTTAATTTTCTTTAACGCAGTGGCTACGGTTCGGTCCGACCGAACCCGTATTTTTTTACTTCGGGTACCAGCCATAGATATTGCTCCACACCCTAACCCTAACATGATGCTGTGCTTTTTTAATTTTCTTTTACGCAGTGGCTACGGTTCGGTCCGACCGAACCCGTATTTTTTTACTTCGGGTACCAGCCATAGATATTGCTCCACACCCTAACCCTAACATGATGCTGTGCTTTTTTAATTTTCTTTTACGCAGTGGCTACGGTTCGGTCCGACCGAACCCGTATTTTTTTACTTCGAGTACCAGCCATAGATATTGCTCCACACCCTAACCCTAACATGATGCTGTGCTTTTTTAATTTTCTTTTACGCAGTGGCTACGGTTCGGTCCGACCGAACCCGTATTTTTTTACTTCGCGTACCAGCCATAGATATTGCTCCACACCCTAACCCTATCCCGAACCCTATCCCTAACCCTATCCCTAACCCTTTCCCTAACCCTATCCCTAACCCTATCCCTAACCCTATCCCTAACCCTATCCCTAACCCTATCCCTAACCATATCCCTAACCCTATCCCTAACCCTATCCCTAACCCTAACCCTAATCTTGAAAAAAAATTATGTATGCCATGTTCTTTATATCCTAATATAATGGTTTTGGCTGGTGCCGGAGTCACTGCGTTTCTTTTATATTCAAAATACATGTCCATAATGTCCATCTGTAAGTGATAAACACAAAGACAAACATCTTGTTTTTAACAATTTTGTTATAATACCGGAGAAAATAACGAAACAGGTTAACATAATAATTGTCATTTTTATTTTCAGTTTAGACAAACTTAAAAATAAATTATTACATTGTAATGGAATGTTTTTTGTACATCAATGATTACAGCTAGCAACAGTCCATGTGTGGATTTGACCTGTCACGACCTAACAATTTATAAATAAAAGTCTATCCATATCTCGATTATCTGGCCTTCTGACAATTCAGCCTAATCTAAAATACAACCATTATTATTTAGAGTTTTAATTAGTTTTTTAAAATGATTTTTTTTTCGTTTTTTAAAATTTATTTGTACACATAATTTTTATGAATCTCCTGGTTTGAAGAATACAACTTGGCAATTAGTCACGTGACGCCGGTTAATCAAAGAGTTTTATCTCATTTGATCCACAAATAGATTTGTACTGTTATCATTGCTAAATTTGTTTGTCATTATAAACGTGGACATGTTTGTTTTTCTTAAGTGATTCCGTCACCCGACCAATAACAACCATTTATTAAACAAAGCAAGGTATCAGACCAAAACATTCAACAGCTGATGAGAAATCTAAAAAAAAAAATTTTCTTTACGTGGATTTTTTTTAAATTTTAATTGGCAATACATTATGTAAGTGTATCGGTTGAGAAAATAAAAGTTGAAGCAAAATGTATAATACAATTTCATGTGTGGGCATTTTTTTTTTAATTTTATTTAATTTCATGCCAGTGATTCAACTCTCTTGAGACTTGATACCGGCGTCACAAAATGAGTCTGATTGGTTCAGAATTTATGATCTAATTCTACAATATTTTATGAAAATGTCCTTTGTTGAAGCTTTTTCGATTTTCATTTTCGCCCGTAATAAATATTCAATTTCAAATGGTACGTATTCTTATTGGGTGTTTCCCGTCTGAAACTTCATTTTCTTTTAACAAAGTTCATATTTATCTATATATCTTTGTCAATATAACCACCTATCTGTCTATCCATCTATCTATCTATCAAGAGCTATGTCTAATTTATCTATTTCTCTTTTTATATAAGCCACTTTTTATTTATCTATTCATCTCTCTTTTTATCTTTCTCTCTCTATGTTATCTTTCTGTTTATCAATGTATCTTTTTATCTATCTTGTTATCTGTAGATTCATTTATCTATATATTTATCTATCTATTCGTCTTCTGTCTATCTTTTTTTATCTTTCCACTCATCTATCTATCGATATCTATCATCAATCTATCATCGATCTATCACCAATCTATCATCAATCTATCACCTATCTATCATCAATCTATCACCTATCAATCATCAATCTATCATCAATCTATCACCAATCTATCATCCATCTATCACCTATCTATCATCAATCTATCACAAATCTATCACCAATCTATCATCCATCTATCACCAATCTATCATCAATCAATCATCAATCAATCTTCAATCTATCATCAATATATCACCAATCTATCACCAATCTATCATCAATCTATCACCAATCTATCATCCATCTATCACCTATCTATCATCAATCTATCATAAATCTATCACCAATCTATTATCCATCTATCACCAATCTATCATCAATCAATCATCAATCAATCATCAATCTATCATCATTCTATCACCAATCTATCATCCATCTAGCACCTACCTATCATCAATCTATCATAAATCTATCACCAATCTATCACCAATCTATCACCAATCTATCATCAATCTATCATACTAACGAATTCAATTTGAAAAAAAAACAACAACTCTATCGCCAAAATGTGAAGTTGTAAAGTCTCTTATCAACCCAAACACTGCATCGGAAAGTTCACACTCAACATGATGTTTTTTCATTACATGAAAGTGATGGGAATGGTTCAATGTGTCCTGCGACCCTTGACCTCACCAATGTTTTCACACATCACTCAAACAAACATTTTACTTTTACCAGTTCCGGCTCATGTAACTATTCAATGACATTTCTTTTTCTTAATGAATTTTCACCACTAGACTTCAACCTTTGACCCCTCCCAACCCCCCATACATTTTTCACATTGATTATTGTTTATGAAATATGGTTTATTTTCCTATAGATCTTAGCTGAAAATAATGTTCATTAATGAGCCAGCTAAGAAAACACAAAAAAAAACAGATAAACAATAAACAGAAATCTTTCTTTTTATTTCACGATGACTTACAGTGACAGTGGTCAATAGTGGTGATTGTCACATGATTTCCTGTTTCATTCCATGCACTGGTGATTTCTCCAACCCCTCCCCTCTCTCTCTCTCTCTCTTTTACAATTTCCATTATGGACTGTCCTTTTTATTAAGTCAACATTAGGAAGTAGAGGTGGAAGTGTGGGGGGAAAGGGAGCGGTAGGTCGGTAACTTGAATGTAACAGTCGAAACATTATTGATAAACTGCGTAACATAGTTACAAGTTGTATAAGTCTGTGTTTGTAGGTTAACGATAATAGAGTCAGTCAAGGATATTATTGGTTTTTCTTCATTATGTAATTTGAAGTTAAACATAAAATGATAATATCGAAATAAAAACATCTCACTTTCATCAAGTGTTTCTGTGTTTCAAATGAGTATTTTGTAGTTGTCGTTTAATGTGTGTGAGTGTTTAATGTGAGTGAGTGTTTAATGTGTTGAGTGTTTAATGTGTGTGTGAGTGAGTGTTTAATGTGAGTGAGTGAGTGTTTAATGTGCGTGAATGGGTGTTTAATGTGTGTGAGTGTTTAATGTGTGATTGAGTGTTTAATGTGTGTGAGTGAGTGTTTAATGTGTGTTAGGGATTGTTTAATGTTTGTGAGTGAGTGTTTAATGTGTGTGAGTGAGTATGTTTATGTTGAGAAACTTTTTTGTTTCCTTTATATAATTTTCCCCATACAGGTAATACATACTTCCGTTTCATCAATTAGTTATTGAGGACGTAATGTGTTTTTCCTAGACACCGGTTGGCTTTGTCGCAGGATACTGAAGTAGGCAAGGCCGTACATATTCTCTCCATGAACACTTACAGTTTCTGTCATAATAAACAGATGAAACTTCGTTGTTAATGCAGGGCCGTTCTTACGCTTTTGCGGGGCCCTGGGCAAACAAAATTTAGGGTCCTAGACAAAAACACTGTTGAAGCCACCGTTAGGAAATATTTGGCCCATTAACAGTCTTAAAGTTAATCAGGCGTAAGGTTTTGGAGGGGGGGGGGCATCTGACAAGTGCTTGGATTTCCCCCACTTAGTGGCTAGCAAAATTAAAGTTTTGAAAAGAATAAATTTAGCAGGGGGTGGGGGTGGGAAGGAGGATCTAGGCAGCCACGACTTATGCCTAGCCATAGGAGCAGCTCTTGTTTATATGAATACTGTCATAGCAGCCACCACCTATGCCTAGACATAGGAGCAGCTCTTGGTTATACGAATACTGTCATTGCTCTCATCAGTCAAGACATGTCCGATTGATAATGTCAATGTAAATGCTCTGTTTTAATTGAGACATGTGGGGTTGGGCAGGGTGTGGGGGGTCATCTAAAGGTATCACCTGTTCAATGTAAAAAAAAAAATGAACACCCATTGACGAGATCAGTGAGGGCTAAGGAAATATCGAGAGCTCAGTGAACAAATAGCCAATGACTGACAGCGTGACGTTCTATATGACCTCACCACCTAGTGGGTGTCGAGCTGATGACCTTCTACTTGGTACCGCCGTCACGTCAAATGACGTCATCCCGTGGGGACGTCTCAAGCTGTGCCCCCTTTTAGACAGGGGAAAAGTAAATGTCTACTGAAGGCGTCAGAAATCGGGGAAGATAATGACTTTACTCGTGGCAGGTAATGAGTTTACTCGTGGCAGATAATGACATTTCTCGTGGAAGGCAATGGTTTTACTCTTTGCAAATAATAATTCTACTCTTAGCAGGTAATCATTTTATTCGTGGCAGGTAGTAATAATATTCGTGGCAGGCAATGATTTTGCTTGTGGCAGGCAAGGGCTTTACTCGTGGCAGGTAATGGTTTTACTCGTGGCAAGTAATGGCTTTACTCTTGACAGGTAATGGCTTTAATCGTGACAGGTAATGGCTTTACTCGTGGCAGGTTATGACTTTACTTGTGGTAGGTAATGGCTTTACTCGTAGCAAGTAAAGACGTTACTCTTGGCAGGTAATGGCTTTAATCGTGACAGGTAATGGCTTTACTCGTGGCAAGTAATGACTTTACTCTTGGCAGGTAATGGCTTTACTCGTGGCATATAGTGACTGCTTAAGTCATAGATATTTTACAAATATGATCATGAGGTTGAAAGATCTTGAGCTATATACCAGCTTGAGGCTGGACACCCGCTGAAAACTTTCAGGAGGTTTGTTTTGTTTTTATGACATTAACGTGGACACCGTCTTCCAGGTCAAAGCCAATCAAGCCAGGCTAAGAAAATTGTCAGATTGAAAAAAAAAACAGAATTTCGGCTGAATGAGCTGGACATTACAAGGTTGTTGTCCTTGTTATCAAGGGCATGAGGCTAACAAATATTAAAACAAAATATTACTGGTTGGGATTCATTTATATGTTGGGAGGATGGGGGTGTGTGTTGTAAACATGACATTTGGTCATTGGGTTTGGCATTCTTTTAGCCTATCTATCTATCTATCTATCTATCTATCTATCTATCTATCTATCTATCTATCTATCTATCTATCTATCTATCTATCTATCTATCTATCTATCTATCTATCTATCTATCTATCTATCTATCTATCTATCTATCTATCTACCTACATATCTATCTATCCATCTATATAACTATTCAACTATACATTTATCTTTCTGTCGGTCCGACTATAGATATTGCTCCTAGCCCTAACCCTATCCCTAATCCTAACCCCTATCCTGAATCCAATTCCAGCCCTAACCCCAGCCCCGAAATAAAAGTTATCAATAAAATGCAGTCAGTCTGCCGCGCATGCGCACATCTATTTTCGATCCTGGAAAAAAAATACGGAGTCCTTTGTCGGTCTTCGTAGCCACTTCTTTAACAAAATTGACAAAATACTTTAAAATGGTACAAATTGATTTTAAGATTTGATCAGTTTTTATATAGAGAAATTATTAAGTTTAAACTTTCAATATATAGCTGACTACAGTGACGCAAAACCATGATTTATAGCCAGTTTGTGGTACCTACTTTTACAATTTAGCTGTTTTAAATTAAATTTCAAGTAGTGTATACATACTGTCCATCCGAACCCGTATTTTTTCTCCGTACCAGCCATAGATATTATTGCTCCACACCCTAGCCCTAACCCTATCCCTAACCCTGAAAAAAAAATTTGAAAAAAATAAAAATGTATATATGCCATGTTCCTTATAATTCTAATATATACCCTAATATAATGGTTTTGGCTGGTGCCGTAGCCACTGCGTTAAATTTATATGTAATTACCTTACAATCACCAAGAATTTCAATATTTTCTTTAGCGAAATTCGATGTTGGTCTAAACGTCCCCACACTCGAACTTTTCTGTTCCATGTCTATTTTTTTACAAATACTGTTTTCCTAATTGGACCAAATCACTCGATATTTTCTTTCTGTTAAGTAAAAAAAATCGCCATGTTTGTTAGCGTTGTTAGGTAACATACTCAGATCTTTTTAAAAAGAAAGAGGTAATGTCAATAAAAACAAACACTGAACAGGTGGCAAACTTCGAATGTCGACACCTATCTATGGTGGGTAGGCCACCGAGAACTATATTATTGTGGTAGACTCATTACTTCGACTGTAACTAATGATTAAATAAAGAACAAGGAGACTGTAAATCATTTACTAAATGATAGTTAAAGTAAAGTTTCCTAAGCTCCTTCGGCTCATCGGGGCAGATGTGAGATGAAGTAGGTACCATTAAAACCGGCTCAAAATCGTGGTTTTGCGTCACTGTAGTCAATATATTGATAGTTTTAACTTAATGATTTCTCTATGTAAAACTGATCAAACCTCAAAAACAATGATACCATTTTAAAGTATTTTTGTAAGCCCTACAATAATCTGTAATTTTTAATAACAAGTAATTCAAAATAAAAGGTTGAATCTTTGAATGTAAACCATCACTGAAGTCACTTTTACCGGCCAAAGAGCGATTCAATTTGACTATCCTATTTTTCAATCTCCTTGAGCCCTGCGCCATTCGTCCTACAGTAGTGTCAAATATATCAACAAAGCAAAAATAAATGTCTTTACAACCATACTAAACATTTAATTAAATTATATTTAAAAATATTTTTAATATTAAAAAAATCATAATAAAAAGTAAATTATTATATGATTTCTTAATTTTGTAGGTTTTTCTTGGGCATCTATGCTTCATCCATTTTTCTTTTTGATATACGATAATAAAATTTAATTTGAAGCAGTGCGCTAAGAAATAGCATACAACACACATTTTTCACCCATTCTTGTGCACGACCGTGAAATGGGCCGACAATCAAGTTGGCAACGTTACACCAGTCATACGAATTGAACTTTATAAACACTCTAGTTACAGTAAAAACCAAAAAATTTGTAGATAAATGGTTACATTATTTGTTCATTACTCGTTTAGCTTTATATTTCTTTGAAATGTTTATTGTTGTAGTTATAATAACTTTAATTTGATAAACCTCAAGGCTATTTTGATGATTGTGTATATTGAACGACACTTCATGTTTGCGGACAGTTCTATTATTTTTTCTGGCTATTTTTTTTAGAGAGATAATAATATTTTCTAAGAGATTAGAGAGATAATAATATTTTCTAGTAGATTATATATCAAATTTGACTTGTATATATTTTTTTACAGTTGTTTGATAGTTTTATTTCAAATTTAAACGAATATAACAGGTCACGGATCGGTAATTGGTTGTCAATGTAAACATATAGTAGATTGTAGGCCGACCGAATTAACATAACTATTATTGAATGGATATTTGTTCAATTGTTGTAATATAACTGTTATTTTTAGTCAATGCTTAAATTCACTATTATCTAAGCCAGAACCATTTTTTAAATACCAATAATCTTCATCAGACGCTGAACAACTCAATACTTTATAGAAGGTTTCTGTGCTAGTTGGAAGGAATTACCTTTTTGCCTTGGCTACTATAGTAGTAATACATTACTCTTCAACTCTGGTTTTGAAAGAGGAAAATGATGTGTCATGGAATCATGTAACTTTTTAAAAATTAAAATATCTCTACCCACTCATGCGTTTGTATTATTATTAAGTATTATTATTAATATTAGTTCAGTTTGAGTATTAGAAATATATTGAAGTTTGAACATCTTTTAGCTTTAATTAAACATGTTTTCACAAATCCAAAAAAAAAAAGAACTGGTAATCAAGTTTAGTAACACATAGAAAAGACTTTTATGTGTTTAAATACCATATTAGCAGTATATTATGTAACCTGTTTGGAATTCAATTTTGGAATGTGGGTTATATATTGTAAAGCCTTGCAACTTTTGGAGTGAATAAGAGAATATACACAGTCCAACAGCGAGTCTGTTCTTTCAAAACTACAGAGATTAACTAATGAACTTTTCAATCATTTTTTTTATTAATTATATTAAGTAAACAATGTATATTCACTCTTGTTAAAGAAATAATAGAGAAATAGATGAAAAGATAATAAAATATTTAAAACAAATATAACTTTGATGGTAGGATCAATAATTGGAAAAAAAAATGTCCTTGATGAAATAGTATCAAGAAGAAATTAGAGCTAAAAATCACTAAATGATCAAGAAAACAGTACATTATCTAACCTATATAAAGAAGCTAAGTCTGTGACGCTCCGTCCGTCCGTGTGTGGAATCCAGTTTCATAAATAAACGACCTCCAGAAACAATAGTATTTGATAAAGTAATCACATGACCAGCGAGGTCACGAAAACATTAAAAAAATGGCGTCTCGATATTCCGATTTTTCTTTTTAAAAAATCTACAGTTTTAAATAGTTTCTGTGTTTTTTTTTTATTTGAAATGTAAAAGTTCTAAATATTAAATAATAATCATATATAATAATAATCATTTCCAGTGTGCGTTAAATCGAAAGTAAAGAATTAATACAACAGTATTCCAGTTTAAAATACAGTCATGAAAATCGATCTGGTTCGAAACCAGCAACCATAAGTCCGAGACCCATGATGTATATATCATTTTGTAGGTCTTGGCCTGCCAAGTGTAATATCAAAGTCCATTTCGCGATCTGACCCTCTGAGGGTCATGAAAAAGGGGGAGCGTTTAAGTACCGTTTTGCTTATATTTTAAATATAAATGACAGTTAACTGGGGCGTAATCATTGTTTATTTTTGTAACAGTTATTCAACATATCATTTCCTCTATTTGACAAAACCTATACGCGTGGAGTACAAAATCTATGGCTGTAACCCGGAAAAAAATACGGATTTCGTCCGGCGTAGCCGTAGCCACTGCGTACACGAAAATGCTTCAATGTCCCTTGTCCGAAACGGAAAAGACTTAAATTGCTTGCTTTACTTTTCAGTGCATTTTTTTAATGTTTTGATTTAACTATAAATAGACGTCAAACAAAAAAACAACAACAACTCTCTGTAATTGATTTACGTAAATCGCTACGCATTTCACGTAAATCGGCTGTTACTGATAACTTATGCTCAGTTATTATAGTTTAATAACATTGTACTGGAGGTTATTATTCCCTGATGGATTACTTTTTGATGATGGTTAATTGGTTATATAGCCACATCTTTTGACGTATGAATGGTAGATCTTTATTTCTTGCACATTAGAGGGGTGGCATAAATCAAGCACCTAATTAAATTGATTAGTGAAGGGTTTAACATCACACCTAGATTTCCTGGCAACGCTGGCTTAATATCTAGTCTGTAACAACCTAAACAGCATGAATTCAACAAAAAAATTTTTAAAGTTCCAAGAAATAAAACTTTATTACTATGAGAGGCATTGAAAGATGAAATTAAAAAAGAAGGGAAATGAGGCTGATCAACAGCAGATTTATATATAGTCATAGCTTAGGACCCCTCCCTTTTTTTTTTAGAGGGCCCCTAAAAAATTGTTTGAGTGAACGATTGTCATACATGTTTAGTAATTTGGCACTGTCATTTAACCAGAGGCGTAGCTTGTAGGGCAAGGCAACTGCGCCCGGCATTTTAATTTTTAATACCTTTTAGCGCCCCCCCCCATTCGAAAACCATATAATATTATATGTAAAATATACCATTTATGCCCTGAACCTTGGCGCCCGGGAACATATGTACCCCTGCCCTCCTCTTTCTAGGCGTGGAGTGCCCCCCCGCTTAAAAAAGAAGAAAGAGGAAAATAAGAAAAGTAAAAGGTGCCCCCTGCTGTGTATTGCGCATCCCCTTTTCGCTACTTTGACCTGCATACGGCCCTGCCTCAGTTTGTTCTAACCAGTGGCGTACCAGAACTTCTTTGATGCCCGGGGCGATCTCCAGTTTGCCGCCCTTTTCATTATAAGTCAATCAATAGGATTTTTATATAAATTAATACACATAAATAAAATTATTAAGTTATTTAATCAATATTACTTATACACAGAGTAAATTTTTTAGACATTCTCGTAAACATATTTATATAATATCTACTCTTCTTAGCTGTCATACTAGAAAAATCAGTAAAATGCTCTCAAAATTTATATTATTTGCAATTTCTTGTTCTATTGACAATATTTGGAAGATTTGTTGTCTTAATTGACTCATTGTAGAACGAAGATACTAACAACTCCAATTTTGAGATACTCTTTCGCAACTAGCGACACTGATTGAAATTGTTAAAAAAAATTCTTAACAAAATTACAAAAAGTTGGGAACAGAATTTTCCAACCTATACTGCTGAATAAATTTTAGCAGATCAAGAGGGCCCTTCTCCCCGTTTTTCCAATGTTTCGCCTCTTCTTTTTAGTGTAGGTACAGCCACAAAAACCTGGATCCTTTTTCTTTTCAATATGGAACTGTTCTTTATCAATGCCAATCAAGTCATTTATTTGACATTCAAATTCTTCATTTAGTAGGTTACAGTGGTATTATACATAATATTTTCTGATAGTGCCGTTATAAACTATCTGAAGCATCTTTTTGATTTCCTTTATAATTTCCGTCTATAGACGAAAATATCTTCTCGTACCTCTTCAGATAGCCTTATAATCGTTCGCGAATTTTCCACTTATTGTTTCCTTTTCTCCTTCTAACTCGACGCTCAGTCGATATCTCCAACTCTTCAAATATTTGGCTGCTATAACAGCGTTTTGTACTGAAGGTATTCTTTTGTTCCATGAAATGTGTTTGCAAAGAATTTGGGTTTTATATGCAATTGTGGACATTTAACCCTTTTATTTGCAGGTATTTTGAGTTGCCATTAATAAATGAAGGTAACATAGAAAAGAAAAAAGATTGCATAGAATTTGATAATATCTAATATCGATCCTGTTTTACTATTTTCTTCTTCAGATGTCAATTTTTTCCAAAAGGCTTAAAATGTAAAAAAAATGTTTTTTTTACTATAGTTACCGCGGCAGCTCTAGCGCTCCAGCGAGCTTCTATACTGCGTTTAACACCTTGACCAGTGACAGAAAGTAAAACATTCCATCTATGAGTGGAAGAAGGAAACAACGAAAATAACTGTTCGATAGTTCCAAAAATGTGATGGAATTGATGGCTGTAGAAGCTGCGTAAACATGCCAGGTTTAAAGAATGATTTGTACATGCTACAAATTCTGCATTTGGATTTATTTCTTTAATACGAGTTTGAAAATACCGCTGTCGTTTATGACGGCAGCATTATCGTAAGCCTGTCCTCTATAATTTTAATATCTAAACCGTCATTTTCAATTTCTGTTAAAATCATATCTGTGATTTCACCAGCAGTTTTTCCTTTAGCTTCTACAAAGTCAATAAAACAATCTACAACTTTAACTTCGCTACCATCAATAACTACATATCTAATAATTTGACTGGTTTGATCTTTGTGCGGAAATGTCAGAGTGCTGTCAAATATAATACAAAAGTATTTAGCCTGCTTTATTTGATCCATACCCTGTTTCTTCTGACTGCGCCTCCCAATAGCTCTATGAATTCGTTCTGAATCTTCGGCGACAAATAAGAGATACCATATTTATTACCCATCTAACTTTTACTACGTGTTCTCGTAATACTGGGTCGCATCTTAGCTAATAAGTTAACAAGCTCAAGAAAATTTCCTCTATTTTCCATTGAATCGATGGAACACTTGATGAACACTTTCACGATGTCCTCGAAACGCCAAATTTTGTTTTGCTAAGAATCTAATTATATCAAGTATTCTTGTTAGAATTTCCTTCCATTTTTTATTTTTATCAATATTCTGTTGTTGTAGTTTGTCAATAGTTGCGCCACGTCCAAGTCTTATTTCTAATCCCTACCATTTGGAATATGATCGAATGTGCAGTGGACTCACCTCATGCTAATTTAATTTTTGGGGGATTGGTTACCACCATTTATTAAAACCATTTTCCGTATTAAAACCCTGCTTGACAAAGATTATCAAACAGTTTGTAGCAGAAACAATACATACTTTTTCTTCGATGGTGAATATACCATCCACGATCTAAGAGTTTTCGCCATGAGGCAAAGTTTGAAAAAAACCAGTCCTGACTCAGTTTTCTTTGTTTCACCTTTGGCTTTGGTTGTATTATTAGGAAGTTTTACCTTCGCCGAAGTCATGTCCAAATTTTGAATTGCAAAAGGACCTTGATGTACCAGAAATACTCTTGTATTGTCGTCACTTTGTTAGGCCATAATCCAATATCTTTCATAGAAATAGACATAATAATTTGTGCAGCAGATTCTTTATCAGAACTTGATGAACTTTCTACTTATTCGCCAATATGTAGTTGCAGGTCTTTCCTCTTGAACAACATTGAAAAATGTTTTTTCTAGGGAGCGACCGCTATGCCTTTTTACCGATAGTCCGATACCGATATTTTCCCCGCATTTTTACCGATACCGATATTTTCTTTTTAGGGGGCTGTCCATTATTTATGTCAACAAATTTTTGGCGATTTTTACCTCCTCCCCTCTTGTCAACAACTTGTCAAACTTCCAGAGACCCCTATAAAATTACGTCAACATTTTAATACCCCCCTAAAAAAAGGTGGTCGTAAAATGTTTATGGCAAAATTAGTAGGAATATAGTTAGTTTAATTAAAGATTGAATGTTAAGCGAGTGTGTAACACAGAACTACAAACGCTGCATAATTTTCCTATTTATTAAGTAATTATATTAAATTTAAAAAAAGTAACATTGTTGACGTCAACTTTTCTTGACCTCCCCCCTCCCCTTGTCAACAATTGTCAAAAGTTTTCTGACTTCTACCTCCATTTTGTTGACGTAATTTAATGGACAGCCCCTATCTATATCGGAGTGCAAGGTTGTTAACAATATTTCTTAAATGTATCGTCAATACCAATGTTTAAACAATTCATGAAAATACTCAAGTAAAAATGTATTGCCAAAATCGATAAATTTGAATAGTTTTGAGAACAACTAAATATTTTTATTTAAATATAATGAGTGCAAGTTTCTCAAGTTTAAAAAAAATGAAAACAATAAATGCTATGTCAAAGCCATGCCATGAAGTATGTCTATGAACGACTGCTCTTTTAGGACTTAAAATCTTAAATGATAAGTGTGGTCGATCTGGTCAAATCACAATTTTAATGTTAATCATCACCACTTCCTCTGTGAGACCCATGGAATTTTTCCAGGTGGAATTGGTACAAAGTCGTCCCACAAGTCGACCCCAGCTTTAAGTTGACTTGCCAGAAGTAAGAAAATATGTGTATAACCACACTACCTTCATATACAGAGTAAGCCATAGAAAACAGGTGAATTCTACACTTCATCTGCCCTGATGGCCTGTTAGGCTAAGGGAACTTTACTTTTTTTTACTTCACCACTTGTCAGCACGCAAGAAGACCATCATTTCAAATAATCATTGCTTAGCCTAGAACCTAATGGCATAAAATAGCTGCCCACCCAATGAAAACAGACACTCAAATGCAGCACTAGCTGCAAGTCCAGAGTTCAGTTGCAAGTATAGTTTCTTAATGATTGGGTAGGCTGCTAATGACAACATTTCTGATGAGTTTTCTTCAAGATATGTCTACTTCCAGTAAAAACTGTAACTGTTACAAGTCCTCGGCCTGCCGCCGTAAACAAGCAAAAAAATCTGTATATTCAGATATCTGTACTGCTGACTGTACTGAAGTTGCAGTACCCTTCCGAATAAGTTGAGTTAAAACTGCACTCAGTGCACTGCAGGCACGCTTTAACGTTTGAACAACTTCTCAGCCTTGTGATCCAAGTTGTCTGTCCAGTCAGTCTTAATTCTTGGATTGACCACTGCTGCCAGTTTAGCTGTGGATCAGGAAAATAGTAAAATCGAAGTGCTCATTGATTCCATCAATAACAGAGGGTGTTTATGTCGCACAATCATTTTAGCGACCTTTTATAACGGTTAGTGTGGGCAGCAAATAGCCAAATCCAATATTATTTTCTCTCGGTAAAATGTCCAGTCCACACAATGGAGCAAATACTTCAATGCCATCTATTATGAGTATTTTTCAAGGTGGAATCAGTCTCTTGATGTTAGAAGGTCATCGAACACTATATCAAGTTAAAATTCTAATTATGGATTGATAGTAAACATTGTAATTTTGCAACTGACTCATAAGTGGAATTCCACCGAGTGTCACCTGGAGTAACGAGATATCTGCCGATTGCCGTTTTGATTGCATCTGCAGCCATTTTGAGCGATTTTGTTTGTTCCAGATGGCTACTAACTTTGCCATTGTTGAATTGACAAACTTTTAGTTACTTCTTGTAGTACTTTAGCATCACGCGTAACAACAAGATTTAACAAGTGGCATGCACATTTACGATGTGGCGATAACTGGTAAATAACAAGTTTCTGTTCGTCAACATTATCACATGATGGATTCAGTAAATCACTAATTTGTTCAAATTCCACGTCCAAATCTCATCATCCTGTTGCTCTTGCCGCTGATCTTCATTTGAATCCACATCGTTTACACTTAAGTTCATCATTGCATCTTTACAAAACAGTGCAATGCTTTTAACAAAATTTGATCCGCTGTCTGTTACAGCAAAGAAATTAGAATATTTTATTATTTCATTGCTTCTAGTGTTTTTGCAATTAAATAATAACTATGTCAGCCAACTATTCACGCACAGTCAAGCAACAGCCTTTTCGCTCAAGTGACTCAGGGTTCTAACCAATGCACAGCAACTTGTTCGTCTGGACGTCCAGCAATCTGCAGTTGTACAAACAGTATTAATTAAAGCCAACTTATCTTTAAGCAATGATTACTAGTAGTGATTGAATTTATGTATATTACTCTTAAAAAAATGTGTATTAAAAATTGCTATTGTTTTCCTGCAAATAGCTAATAGTGGCAATAGAAAAGTATTGGTATCGAGATTTGAAAATTTTCGTTCAAAATGTATCGGCCATGGCGTAACTAGAGTACACACATCACTCCGGGCGGTCCGTTCAAATGTCACCCCAGTGACCCCACACGACCTTTGCTGTTCGTGGTTAGGTGTAGCTAAATTTTCATACATACTCTACCTCTAGGCTCTACTTTATTCTACTGACCGAAACGCAGCTTACATGTATGATCCAAGACAAAATCCGAATCCAATACCACAACACAAATAGTTAAAATCCGTAAGATTTTTAAAATGCAACTTTTCACTTCAGAACATCTAAAATGCAAAACAAAGCCCAAAAGAATGTCCTAGAAGAAATGTCTTCTTGCTTTCATTGTGGTGGTTACAGGTTAATGACATCGTCAAAATCTTGTAAGCTCAAGTTCGACAGAACAGCCAGATCCGATAATCTCGACTGGCTCATTTTACTAAGTAATACATTTTACTAAGTAGGAAAAAATAAGCAGAGGAGCCAGACAAAATCAAAGTGGCCCCCCGTCCCCCCCGGCACGCTACGGCCTGCCCTTGACCGCGACATAACTGAATATCCAGTCCTTTCGTTTTCTAGTTTCTCGAGGATAGTAGCTGTTTTACCTTTCAGGGATGAACAATCCGCTGAATGACTCCCGCACTCAAATGTACCACCGCTGATGTGTACATTAGGCATATGACTAAACAAATGCTTTCATACTTTTTTATTCCCCATACTGCCACAAGTGGATATTTATCATATCTAAAAAAATTTCAATAATAACCCTTAACTTTTAAAAAGGTCACCCTCCACACGCCCAGTAAATCGTATGTCATACCCGCATTTAGTATTTTGGCTTCGTAATTTTGTTTTTGTTGTTCAATGCACCGTCAGCATTTATTGTCAACTATTACACTGGTGAACAGTGAATTCATTGCCAGTGATATTTGAATCATTTATACAAAGTCAACTATGCTGATTTAGAATATGTAAGTGCTTTTGCTAGATTGGACTTATTTTACGAGATAATTAAAATTAATTAAATAATGTATGCACCGTGTTTGAATTAATAATTGTATGAAGTATAATAGCAATAACAAATAGTAGTGAAACTGTTAATAGTCACGCAGAAATTTTTCTACAAATATGTGTAATAGTGTTATAAAAGAAAACATTTTCATTTGAAAAAACTAATTATGTCTAATTAATTAATTAATATGTTAATTGTCTATGGTAATGCATTAGCAAATCGCTGCTTGCTCGACTTCCTTTTGTATATGTCGTTTTTGCAATTGTTAAGGGGCTCCAACAGTAGTCAGCCATCATATGTATGTCCCATCTTCTCCTTGATATCCTCCTCCATCACCCTCATCCTGATGGAACCTCTCGCCTTGTTCCTCACTGAAGTCCACAAGGGTTACCTGAAATTTGTCTAAATTACTGTGCAGGTAATGTACCTTGATGCTCATATTTGTTCCAATGTTTCTGAAGTTACGAGTATATCTTGCACCAGATCTTCTTAATTCTCAGCTCTGTTATTACCTAAGAAGTTCCTGACAACTGAAACAAAACTGTTCCATGAAGAAGCTTCAATGTGATCCATGAAATTAGTAAAATTTCGATCATTGATGAGTTTCTGAATATGAGGACCGTCAAAAATCCCAGGTTTCAGCTTCTCCATGCTCAGTCCGGGAATGATCTGCAAATATACTTGAAGCAATTGCCAGATTTGTCCAAAACCTTAACAAATTGTTTCATTAAAACTAATTTGATATGAATCGGTGGGAGAATGATCTTATTTTCTTTTACCTACAGCTCATTTCCCCTTGCAGGCCATGTCACTCTTGTCCAAAGATCTTGCCTTGCCCTGCTATCCCAAAGGCACATGAAGCATGGGTATTTTGTGTATCCTGACTGCTGTCCAAGCAAGATGTTCACTATTTTTAGATCAACAAAATTGACCACTGATGCTCATAATAACGGACTTTCTGCAATACTGTTTCGATATTCTCATACTCTTCTTTTAAGTGTAGTTGGAGGAGCAATGTGAAGAGATGCATAACGGTTACCATTGTGTAAGAGAACACATTTCAAGTTTGATGGAACTGTCTATAAAAAAAAGACGCCATTTGGAGCAGAAGTCCAGGGATGTCGTTACAGTAAACAAGATCTTCCTCTGGCTGAAATAAGGAAGAAGAAACTCTAATCTTTTCCGATAAAATGTTATTTTAACTTCTGGTCTGAGAAGAATTCTTCATTGAGCTCTGACGCTAAAAGCTCAGATGCTTGCTTGGACAGATTTAGGTCTCGTATTAGTCATTGGGTCAGTGGCGTAGCTAAGTGGGGCGAGGGGGCGACCGCCTGGGTGACAGCATATGGAGGGTGACACAATGTCACTCCAACAAATTTTTTTTCAGCCAGGCTATAAAAGTGAAAATAGTCTGAAAAAGGAATTGTGATAAAAACCCAACCAACACAGGTAATGCGTGACCGTTATGCATGTCACATATTTCGAATTTGTCAAAAATATTGTCTGGGCGAGTACAGCTCTTTTTGGTGAGTAATTTTCTTATATTTTTCTTATTATTTATTTCGAACAATGTTCGAAACAAATGACAACCATGGCCTTGTCAAATTATATGAAAGAACGTCGAAAGACTACCGCTTCCATTGATATTATGCTGGCTATGTACATCTTGTCAGACTCCAGCAAAGAACAGACAGTCAGGTAGTATGTTCATAATGTCACATGAAACACAAAACGAGTTCATTTCTTTGGCAAACGATTTAGACTGGAAACTCGTTTCTGACATCAACAATGAAAGTACTTTAGCATACTCTTTTTGATAGCACACCGGACGTTTTGCATACAGATCAAATATCTAGGGAGCGACCGATAATCGGTATCGGTATCGGACCGATATTGGCACTATCAGTTAACATTGATCGGCCGATTGTTGTAGGGAGCGACCGATAGTCGAACCGATATTGGCAATTAAGGGTTAATAATGGACCGGCCGTTTTTTTATTGCCGACATTGTTTTTTTTTCTCACAACAGAGTTGCAGAAAAAAACGTAATAACCAATCATAAAACCAGATCAGACAAGATTTTAGGTGGCAGGAAAACTCGTGTCTAGTGGAAATTGTCACATGATGGGCAAACTTAGGGACGATATGACTGAAACAATAGATTTGACATTTCTTAATTTCAACAAGACCTTGAATGACACACTTAGTGAACATCTGTGTGTATTTTTTTTGATGGGAAATTGGGGGGGGTAAACAAGACACGCGCAAGAAGTGTTACAAAATATGTGAACATGGCTGACATACGACGTCATACAGCACGAGAAAAACACGCTTGGAAAATGTTGCTTCAAGGGTTGTCCATTAACAGCGTCATCAAAAATGTATGGGGGTCTGAAAATTTTGATACAATTGTTGACAAGGAGGGGGGAGGTCAAGAAAAGTTGACGTCGAACAATGTTTTTTTTAATTGAAGAGAATTACTTAATAAAATAGGAAAATTAAGCAGTGTTTGTAGTTCTGTGCTACACACTCGCTTAACATTCAGTATTTTAATTAAACTATATTCTACTAATTTTGCCACACAAACATTTTGGAAGCCAAATCTTTTTTTGGGGGGTAACTGTTGTTGATGTAATTTTATAGGTGGGGGTATCTGGAAGTTTGACAAGTAATTATTTACAGCACAAAATGGTACAATTTTTTATTAATTTAAATTTATACTATTTGTAAAAAAAGCGCGACAAGTAATCAGCCACTTGTAAATATTACAAGTCCTCTGTTTATGACATGATTATTCTCATATTAAACATTTTATTGAGATATAAAACCTATAGATGGGAATGCAATCGGGCAACTACTAGTAAGTACTAAAGCAAGACAAACCGATATTGTAATTAGTAAAGACATTCTTTAAGCATACGTGTTTCATTCGCCATGATTGTGAGATTTCAACGTCAGACGAATAGACATAAGTATATGAACTATGACCCTTCTATTTATGTCTATGGATAGATGTATAATAGCATGGACAAAAAATGGAAGATACAATGCAGTCAAGATAACGTGTTTTACAACAACCAAAACTATGTTTTGACACTTTTAGTAAACTTTTGACCAGTTTTTATGTGCATGATGATTTAAGTAATTTTGAAATCTTTAACCTGTGTGGAATACATGCAACAGTATCACTAATTCAGTGGCATCACTATGGTTGGTGTCACCCGATACGTGGACGATTAGGGTGTCACCCCCCCCCCAAGACTTCCAGCATGAACAATGGTACATATTTCGAATTTTCCTGCTCTATACGGTCTTCGCCTTAGAGAATTTATTTTTAAAATATTTAAGCGATGAAAACGATAGTATTACTGACTGTATTTCAGAAATATGAAGGCCCTATATTACTTTAATTCAACTAAGTTTATAAACTACGTCTCCTATTTCATAAAACCACGTTTACAAAAAACTCCAGATTGATCCGAGCAGCTTTGACTTAGATTCATTTACCTAAGCTCCAGACGCTCTGCATGATAGCACCCTGTGCTACTGTTCGTATGGTGGCACCATGTGCTACTGATAATGTTTTTGACTATGATCGATTATAAAACTGACTATGCCGAGTTCTTTCTGATATGAAATCTAGAATTGTTCATTGTGGTGTCACCCCGAAATTGCATTAAATTAAAAAAATGAATTAGAAAGGAAATTTTTCTCAATACTTAGGTGTCATAACTACTTGTATTATTAGTTATGCATTGTGAGTTCTTGTGACGATCTGTCTATGTAGGGATTGACACTTTATCTAAGCGTTTACTCAATCACATACATCACAAATAAATTAAATAAACTGCCAAGTCTGATTCATATACTTTATTTGACGATTACGCAAAATTTAATTTCAAAATATAAGTAGAACGAAACTATACACTGCAAGATACATATTCACCGAAACATCACTACTCTATCCTGTGTGCTGCCTATTTTGTCGAACTGCATGTCCGTTCTGTACCTCTCTGTTCTCCTCCTTTCTCCCCTTAATTAATTAACTCATCCCTGACCCAGTGATCCATATTCTTGAAAATACAATGTTTAATCTATATTCTTGTAAATACAATGCTTAAAAATGCTCTTTGTATCACTAATCAAGCACATGTAGAAGTTTGGCGCCATGTATAAGAAACCAGACAGTAGATAATTAGCTTATCACAACATTTTTCTCTCGAAAATACAAGGACGCTTAGCCTTGCTTTTAATTCCAGCCTAACTAGGTCATCTAACTTAACAGGTATGTGTCCCCTAAAAATACAAACTCTCTCTAAACGTGACCGACATTGTACCTATGGCGCATTTCCAGCCATTCCAAAGTATGTTATAAAAACATAACCGACTTTTGTCATTACAGAAGGCTTAGTCACGGCAGCGCGTGGCGGTTACAGCTAGTATTTAATATTTAGTGTTAAAATAAAAAAAATTGGAAACTCGTTTGGGGGCCCCCCTCAAGCGGGGGCCCGGGGCGACGTTCAAATTTGGACCCCCCTCCCCCACCCTAGCTACGCCACTGAATAGATTAGACTTCGTATTTGGTCATGAACGTATTTTAGATACACCAATCTCTCCAAACATTGTTTTCATCCGAGCTTTCTAAACCTCGGAATGGATATGCGGATAGGAATGGCGGAGTTGATGTGTGGATTGGAATTGCGAAAAGCTGGTTATGTGTGACCTATTGGAATGAGTTGGAATGACATTTGGAATAACTTGGAATGAGTTGGAGGAATGACTTTTGGAATGAGTTAAAATGGCATTTGGAATGACCTTGGAATGGCTTGGAATGACGTTTGGAATGATTTTAAAGAGTTGGTTGGAATCACGTTTGAAATGGTATGAAAGATTTGGAATTATATATAGATTTAGGTATATTATAGATGTGCTGAAAATCCTCGTTGTCATGGTGGGGTCACGGGACTGACACCTTGGTATACCCCCTTTTAGCCAAGTGTTGACCAAATCCGCATCCGCATTCGAATCCGACGGATTTATATTTGCCAAATCCGAATCCGAAGGATGCGGATTTTCATCAGCTCCGTCACATTCCTAGTTTTAACCGTACAATGATTAGATTATTCTGCTTTTCTAGACTGGAAAAAAGGGGGTGGGGGAGGCAGGAGGCTATCAAAACTTAAAAGGAGGTAAAAATTACCATGATTTAAGGTGTTTCGACGGAAAGTTTCAGATGTTGTTGGCGTCTTTCAATTACATTAGTATTTATTTCAGAATGTTGCATGTTGATGTTTTTTTGGGCGGAATAATTAGAGATGACAAGCTGATTGATTAAACTGTACACATAATGGAATTTTTTAGTCAGAGGATAAAAGAACGACATCAGAACACTCTGACAATGTTTTAGAAATATAAAAGTCATCTCTGTGAAAAGAAATTAAAAAAAAAATACTTCTAGCAGATATTTTATTTGGTATACTTTTGGCCCTGGACGCACTGGATACAATTTAGCTACTTATATTTGTACTTGGAATAGAAAAAAAAATTGTAATCACAGAGAATATTTTAAGTTTGGATTAAAAATAGAACCATAAGTCTAAATTATTTTATTGTGACGTGTATTGCATTAAGAAAAAATGGCTTGCCAATATATTTCATGGTATAAAATGACCAACATTATAAAGAATGTATTTGTAATTTAACTCCTCGAAAAAATTTAAAAGCAGAATACCGTGATATAGATGTTTCGTCATTTCATAGTAATCTGCAATAATATTATAAAACTAGATATTAAGCCCGGCGTTAACCGGGAAATCTAGGTGTAATGTTAAACCCCTTCCTAATCAATTTAATTAATTTAATTAGGTGCTGATTTCAGAAATGACCTACATTTCATACGTCAAAAGATGTGGCTGCCATAACCAACAAACCATCATCAAAAAGTAATCCATCGAGGGAACAATAACCTCCAGTACACAATGTTAACAAACTATAATAACTGAGCATGATTATCAAATACGCAGCCGATTTACGTGAAATGCGTTACCGATTTTACGTCTATTTATAGTTAAAACCAAAACAATGCTTTTAAAAAATTCACTGAAAAGTAAAAAAATAACTACTTTACTATGTCATTTTGCAGCGCGAAGGCACGTATCGGGAAATGACGTCATAGAGGATTTTTTTTTATTTATAGCGACGGCGCTCCCATTCTGCAAAGGACGTCATAGGTCATAGGTTAATTTACGAACGCGCTCGCTAGTGACAAACTAAAATAATTGGAATGATATTATATATTATTATTATTTAATATTTAGGACTTTTACATCTCAAAATAAAAAAACCACACAAACTATTTAAAACGAGATTTAAAAAAAAAGAAAAATCGAATCGAAGACGCCATTTTTTGTATTTTTTTTCTTGACCTCGCTGGTCATGTGATTACTTTATCAAATACTATTGTTTCTGGAGGTCATTTATTTATAGAACGGATTCCCCACACGGACGGAAGCGACCCGGACAAACTTAGCTTATTTATAGAACGGATTCCCCACACGGACGGAAGCGACCCGGACAAACTTAGCTGCTTTATACTGTAGAAGAGTTGCTTCAAGTACATAAATAGAGTAGTTTTATTCATTGGTATGAATTGTATATATATATACTGTAGTACATTGTAGGAAAGCTAAAAAAAAGTATTTTGTGAATTCAGTTTAAAAGGCCACAGTAACGAGATGTTAATGAATTTTTCCCCCTTTTTTATTCTCATAATTTTATCGAAAATGAAAAAAATAGCATCTTGATGGTCAAAGTCTGCAACAGCTGCTTTAATAGTTTCATATTCCTGACAACTGTCATACAGTATCTAGACTCGGCTATTCTGCTGATGCACAAAGCAGTACATGAGACAGTGTTATGTTATAGAAATTGATGTAACACTTGGCTAAATTTAACATTTAAAATAATGGTTCTCAAACTTTTGCAATTCCAGAAAGAAACACCAAAAGTTTCCATTCGGTTTTCACAATACATTCTTAATATACGATGAAAGTGATAAAAGAAAGAAAAGTAAAAACAAGTTGTGTTTATTCTAGATATAGTACTGATATTTTTTTGGAGACCCATATCATATCAGGACGCAACCCATAAGTGAGAATCAATGCACAAAGAAGTTTACCTGCATGTGTCAAATATGGTCAAACATTTCAAGTTCAAACGTGTCAAGAAAGTCAGAAAATAAAAAACAAGCAATTAAGCCTGTTCCATTCTGGACACAGGACGTGTTAGCGCATTTTCGTGTTTATATATCAGTACGTTTGTTAGCTTTCAGTAAATATTTGTAAATTTTGGAAATATTTATAAATTCAATTGTGTAATGCATATATCTGTAAAAAAAAATTATAAAGACGTTTCTTTATATTTGAAAAAAAAATTATTGTCTCTTAAATCTAACTACAAGTGGTTTGTGGTTAATGAAATAGGACTCATAATTGAAAACATTCGAAATTATAGTCATTTAATCATCCGAAAACTCCGTCAATTGTTGCATAGCTCTGATACTTTCAATTAAACTCAGAACACAAGCTTACTATTTCATTTGATGAGTTTCTTAATAAATCTTGGTGAAACTACCGTGCTGCAGTATTTCGCACCAAATGAATGGGTTATTGAACGTACAAGGTGTATATATATAATATATAAGCCCATTAGGAGCCCTGAAGCACGGTCCTCAGAGGTCCTATCGCGAAATGAACTCTTGATGTACACTTGGCAGGCCAAGACCTACAAAATGATATATACATCATGGGTCTAGGACTTATGGTTGTTGAGATATAGGTGCTCCTTTATTAATATAGCTTATATAGTAAAAAAAACGGTACTAAGCCCCCTTTTACGGCCCTCAGAGGTCAGATCGTGAAATGGAAAAAAGTCATTTCTTGGCAGGCCAAGACCTACAAAATGATATATGCATCATGGGTCTAGGACTTATGGTTGTTGAGATCTAGGGTGATGACAGACAGACAGACAAAACGGGGACAATAGAGCATTTTTTTTCGAAATTGCTCTAAAAATGATGAATTATTATTCTATTGTTAAAGCCAAGCAAGTGTTTAAATATAAAAACGTTGTTTCAACAAGAAGAGAACATCACTTGAACCGACGTATGTGAATAAACTAGTCAGGCTGAATAAATATGACTATATCTGTTCTATAAACCAAATAAAAAGGAATAATATTTTCAACAATGATTTGATATTACTGGGTAACAAAAAATATGTTTTGAAAATCGTCCTGGGTTTTCCAGCTTAATTAGACTAATTTTGATGCTCTGAGTCCGAAAATGACCTTGGTTTTACTCAATCATGTACGAATTTTTTGCTACAGAAATTTAAAAAAAATCGTTTTTTTGTAAAAAAAACACATTTTTGCGGATCATCAGCTGATAAACCCCTAAGGATTTTTTCTGTTTACTCAAGGAATAAAAATCAACGTGTTCAAATTCATTCAGTTTTTATTTACTCCACCCAATTTGATAAGCATAATTATCATAATATTATTATAAGAATGAGCGTTACGTGAAACAAAAGTTTAGAGTTCAAGGCATAAATCGGCGTTCCTTCGATTCCCGTGTGTGAGCAGCTGCTGGGTTGTCTCTCTTCAGCGACCAGCAGTAGTCCGCCAGCATGACTGCGTCCCAGATCCTCTGGTACCTTTCCTCCATTTGGCGGATGTCCTGATGGAACCTTTCTCCCTGCTCATCGCCCCAAGGTTTTCAGGAAACTTCTCCATGTGTGAGAACAGGAAGTGCATCTTTATACTCATCAAACACCCGAGTTTTCGGAAGTCCTCTATCACGCTGCTGATGAGTATGGCGTAGTTTGCTGCCTTCGTGTTCCACAGGAAGTTGTTAACTACCTGCACAAACGATTTCCAGGCGGCGCACTCAAGCGTGTTCAAGGAGTTTTGGAACTCTGTGTCCTTTATGAGATGCCGTATCTGTGGGCCGTCGAAAATGCCGCCCTTCAGTTTCTCAATGGTCAATTGAGGAAATGCTCGGCACATGTAGTTGAAGCACCTCCCATCCTTGTCCAGAGCGCGCGAAAACTGTTTCATTAACCCAAACTTTATATGTAGCGGTGGGATCAATATCTTCTCCAGGTCAACAAGAGGTTCGTTTATGATGTTTCTCGCCCCAGGTACTAACTGCTCTCGCGCCGGCCACTCTTTCTTTACATAGTGCTGGGCTCTGTCACGACTGTCCCAGATCCATATAAAGCATGGGTACTTCGTGAACCCGGACTGCTGACCAAGTAGAAAGTTCACCATCTTCAAGTCGACGCAGATGATCCATTGGTGCTGCTCATATTGGATTTTGTCGAGCACATACTTCACTGCTTCATATTTCTCTTCAAGAGTTGTGGAGTGTGCAAGAGGTATTGAGGCGAACTGGCTCCCGTTGTGGAGAAATACACACTTTAAAGAGCGCTTGCAGCTGTCAATGAAGAGTCGTAAAATCTCTCGGATCGTATTGAGGACCCCCGAGTTTATCAAGAAAACCGGTGACATCTCGGCAGTACACAAGGTCTTCTTCCTGGCAGAAGTAGCCCATGTAGTCATCATGCCTTCTACGGAAGAAAGTGATACGCCAAAAAGATTTTTCTCTTTGAGTCTGCAGGCCAACAACTCGGAGGAAGTTTTCAACAAGCTGAGATCCCGAACCAGATCATTAAGCTCACATTGTGAGAACGGCTGCGCACCATATTGTGATTCATACTCCTCTTCTGTATCTCCGCCTTCGTCTGAAGTGGTGGCCTCATTGTCGCTGTCAGGAAGCTCTCTGAACGCTGGTACAGGAATTTCTTCGCAGTGAGCAACTGGATGACTGGCAGATGGAAGGTCGGGGTACTGGAGGCTATGCCGATTCTTCCGGTTGATGCTAGTAGTAATGATAACGCAAAAGTAACACCCCGATGCATGGTCAAACGGCTCCATCCAAACCATCGGAATCCCAAACTTCAGTGAAGTTTTCGCGCCCTTCGTCCACCGCCGGAGGTATTCCACGAACGTCTTGCACACCGTGTGCGGTGCCCAGGACTTCTCTCTCTCTCTTTGATCTCTCTAAGTAATCTGCGGGCTGAGACTTAGTCTCTTAGAGCCCGTGAGATCAGACTTGCTGTGTCTCTCAACATCTGGAGACAGCCATAGAGCCCGATGGCCAGCAAGCTTCCGGACTGGTCCACCCTGTGGTCCGCCAGTCCGGGGCACTCGAAAAGCAAATGATCTACGGTTTCCTCCACTTCCCTGCAGTGTCTGCAAAGGGTGTCGACATTGGGCCTTAACCTCCAAAAGTACGCGCCAATAGGACAGTGCCCAGTTCGGAACTGGGCAATTAGCGCCTGCTCGACACGCCTAAGCTTCCACCACGGGTCAGTTTTGGACGGCCGCTCTAGAAACTTTCGGACGTTGACTCCGTTCACCCCATAAGCCCAGCCCGAGAACCACTTCGATTGTCCAAAGAGGCAGATCTTGGAACGTGCTGCCTCGAATGAGCTCTTTCTTGCACTCACGGGCAGCACTTGTAAATCTGTCGACTGGACTATTGCCTTGGCAATGCCGTCTGCCCTTTCATTTCCGGGCACGTCCGCATGGAGGGTCACATGCACGTGATGTTGGGACGCAAGACCCTGTATTGCCATCAGCATGGCTTCCAGCAGAAGCGGCCATTCTCCCGTCCCTTTTACAGCTTGGAGAACAGAGAGCGCGTCAGTGAGGTTGACAATGTCTGTAGCAGGCAAAGTACCCTCACCAATTAGCTCCCCTATGTGCCTCAGTAATGGCTGTCATCTCTGCCTCGTAAGTATAGAGCGACCCACATAGGCCAGCATGGTCTTTCACAAAGCCAGTTTGTGGGAGAGTGATGTGGACCCCAAACGAGGCGCTTGTCCGGCCGTCTCTACTGGATACAGAGGCATCAGTATAGGCCAGTATAGCGTTCCCCGAATAGGTTCCAATCATCTCCATAGCCACATCCGTGATGGATCGGTGATCCTTTGCGTCCCCAGCATTGGTTTCGACCAGGGTCGTGCATACCACGGGCATGTAGAAAGCCTCGCCAAGAGGGACCCTAGAGACTGTCTCTAGCATTAGGCGGTCAGTCGGCAGCTTGATCTCGGAGGCAAGTCTTACTGCGTGGTGCATAAAAGACTGCATCGAGAGCCGCTTCCTTTCCACCCAGCCATCGACCATCTCCCTTAGGACAGAGGTCTCCTCCTGCCGCTTAAACCGCTCATACGCGGTTATAACGGCCTGCTCTCTACGGATACCCAGAGGTGGCACATTTGCCATGATTTCCACCGCTGCTGTGGGTGCCGTTCGGAAAGTGCCTGTGATCAGCCGGAGAGCCTGGTTTTGTACAACATCTAGGGCCTCTAAAGAGGACTTAGACCCACAGACCTGCACAACCTGGCTATAATCTATCTGAGACCTTACTGCACCCATGTACAGTGACCTCAGGACATCTGCTCGAGCCCCCCAGGACGTGCTCGCCAACATATTTCTCCATAACTGCCTATCCTGCGCGACTGTCTATAGTTCATAAATTGGTAGCCTTGTCCGTATTCTATATTGTCAAACTAACATTTCCGCTGGCGCCCCATCATTATCCCTTAAATAATGTCTTAACAAACATACTTGCGTTCGTGGTAGGAGGTTAGAATGATTTTCCTAGTGCATTTATTTTCGAATGTCTGTACCTTGCTTGTCGTGATTGCTCTCTCTCTGAACTCACTTAGTGATAACTTATACTCTTAGAGCCTGTGAGATCAAACTCACCGTGTCTCTCAACATCCGAGAACTGCCATAAAGATCATTTGCCAGCAAATTACCCGACTAGTCCGCCCTGTGGTGCGCCAGCACTTCTCTACAGCGTCAACAAAGAGAATCGACATTGGGCTTCAACCTCCCAAAGTACGCACCTAAAGGACAATGCCCAATGCGAAACTGGGCAATTAGTGCCTGCTCGATCTTCCTGAGCCCCCACCACGGGTAAGTTTTAGACGGCTGCTCCATCTGACTGCAGACATTTCTACCCGTCACCCCATTGTCCCAACTCAACCACCAAGTTTGCTTTCTAGCGTGACTCCCAGGTATTAGGGTTTCGGTTCCAGAGCAAGAACCGTACCCTCAACTTCCAGCTTCAGTGGTTCTTTAAGGATACTCGTGCCCAAGGTGAACAGCGAGTAGACGGTCTTCGAGCAGTTTACTTCTAAGCCACACATCCTCGCATAACAGCAGACCGAAGGTGTGCAACCATTTCATTATTGATCTGATCGCTGCCTGGAGCCTTCCTCATGCAACACTTCCTGACTGCATATGCCGATTCGCAGACAGAGAATGGGGCTCGGAACGTGTCATGATTTTCCGGACCAAACTCAGCCTTCTCTTTGGCCTGTGGGACTTTACCTAGTGCCTTAGACATACTACTTTTACTAGACTTATTGACCGCCTCAAAGTTTTCGGCCTTCTTGCTATCGTTTGCTGTCAGGCTTGAGTCCGTTTGTATCGGGGAGCCAGTTTTGACCGCCACAACGTTGGTCAAGTTTTTTAGTAGTTTCCACGCTTTCTGGCATTCCCTCTAATCCAAGTATCGGTCCATTTCTACATTTTGGCCTCGGCAGACATGTTTTTAAATGCTCAGTTAGCTTATTGTACTCGAGGCGCGCTTTAGCCGTTTTCCTTCTGCTCGCTCCCCTACGAGGACTTGCCTCTGTCTCACTAACTTTGCAAGGGCTTAAGTCCAAATGGTCTGTACCTACCTTTCGGAAGGCTTCGAGGGACCGTCCTACGTGTGGCAACAAAGATTGCTTCGGTAATCTCCGTGAAGTCAACTTCGACTGTTTAACGATCGGTATCTACTTTCTCTAAGGCGACATCCGTAGCCACTCTGAAGGCGTCCCAATTTTCCTTTCTATAGACCCAACACCGGTGCGTGGAACCTAGGTTTTCCTCACCGTGTTGAAAACGGGTTTATGATTGCTCCCAACACACTCGAGCACTCTGAAAGAGGTGACACAGGCCAGATTGGCCGAAACAAGGGTTAAATTGCTACAAGGTAGGATCTGAAAACTGGTCCTGCAGCCGAACTAAACTTGTAATATTACAAATCTCCTGAATCCTTTGCCCAGCGGCATTGGTACGTTCTTATCCCCAGGCAGGATACATGGCGTTGAAATAACCATATACAATAGTTCCAAGCAGAATATCCTCAGATATATTTATGCTGAGCTCCGAACTTGAGGGTTGTAAAAGTTTACACAATAATAATTCCTCCCATCCTTGAAGACATCCACCGCCAGCGTATCTGTTTTTCCGTGCAAGGTATGGGCGCTACGTGGCTGAGCATTTAGATAATTTCTCACCGGGTAACCAATCCCCGTATTTTCTTACACCCAAACCGGAAGAACGAATAACCAGTAATGGAGAAAGTCCTTAGGCCAAGTAACCATTTTAACGATACCAGACCTTTCAGCCAGCGTGGTGGTACCGTGCAAGTAGTCGACATTTTCCCTATGGCGGCCCTATCGCCCCTTTAACCATTCATCGAGGCATGTTTCGGTGCAACCCAGACCCGCGTTTCTGTTTTTCGATTTCCTATTCTTGGCTGCTAGATGTATCCATGTCTCACAAACTTACAGTGAAATAGTTCTATCTAGGGCTCTGTAAAGTCTAAGCTTCTTTGATAGGCACATTTTTGTGCTGGTCCAAATTCTGTTTAATGTAGTCATAGCTGCCATCGCTGAGTCAATCCTAGCCCGAATTTCAACTTCGCTGCTTCCGTTTTTTGATAAAATGGCTACCAGGTATTTGAAGTTCTGTTTTTCTGCAAGCTTGTAAGTTGCTTCCGGCCAGGAGATCTATATCATCTACAAAATTTAAGTAGTCTTCCAGTAATGAAAATGCAGTGCTAGTTGCATGACTTTCATTAGTGTAGAACATATTTGGCGAGAGAATGCTGCCTTGATGGACTGCAGCCATTAATTTTGACTGCACTACTCGTTGATTGTAGAGTGCTTTGATCACTCTTCCCATAACTTGCCATACTCGATCAAATGCCTTCTTGAAGTCTATAAATTTATGATGAAGTTCGCGTTGGTGTTGAATGTGTTTTCAATGAACAAATGACAGTTGAAGATCTGCTAGATTGTGCTTCTGCCTGGTAAGAAATCTGCTTTTGCAACTGCCAGTAGTTTCTCAGCTCTGGTGGATTTTATCGATTGAGTATAATTTTTAGTATTACTTTTCTTGGGTGATTGATGAGAATGAGTGACCTATAGTTCTGACACTGTTTCGAATTGCTTTTTTATGCTGTGGTATGATAAGTGACTGGGTCCACTCCTTGGGCAAAACTTTATTTACCCATACCTTTTGGCAGATTGTTGTAAGAACTTTGGTTACTGCCGAATCTCCGTGTTTTAGCAGTTCCGCAGAAATGGTGTCAACCCATTGTTCTCAAATCGATCAATGTACAAGCTCAACATTTTTATTCTTTAAGCTTTAATTTTACAGAAACTGGACAATACGAACTACCCATAAGTTTTTATGTGATTTATTACAGCATATAATTGTGGTGACAATAAATCATTTAAAGTGTTATGCCAACAAATCTACAGAATGTCATATTAAGTCAAGGCTGCCCACGTCTGTTATTTAATAATTAATATAATTACTTTACTGATTGATAGACTATTAGTATAGAATAAATTTAAACATGAAGATAAGTATTTTAGAAAAATAAAGAACAGGAAAAAATCTTCATCATGCCCAAAATAGTTTTTATTTATGAAACACTATTTTCTTTTCGCTAAGAAATGTAATACCAATAGCATTATTGCAATGAAGGTGATACCAATATGGCCGACTTTCTTACGCAAACCCTCATAAGGGTTATCGCAGACGCGAACTCTCCAGTTAATATAGAGCTCGGTGTGTCTACCCGATGAGACTTACCCCCATTTAAATTTCGTATTTCTTCTTCGACCTCACTCAGCAGCACATATTTCCCATAGCTTATAACCTAAGTGATATTTGAAAATATAATTGTTTAGAAGATACGACTTTTTCTTGTACGTCTATTTTTGATAAACAAGATTTAAAAAAGTAAGGCTTTGTAAAAATGTATATCCAAATTTCGCAGGAAATAGGAATTTCAAAGAGATGATATGTATATTAATGTATAATCATGTTTTAATACATAAATTATATTTAGAAATTAGTGTGCGCATATGTGCTTAGTGACATTTTAGTATAATTAGCAAGGACCAGGAAAAACAGATGTAGACCACTACCTGGAGCTGTATGCAACATAGAACTTCGTAACTTATGCCGCTCTTGGCTCTATCCCAGATCTGGCGATCATGGAGGAGCAAGACACCCCACCCACAGTGGATGAGCTAAGAAAAGCCATCGACTGCCTTGCCAACAGGAAGGCACCCGGTAGCGATGGAATCCCACCAGAAGTCCTGAAGAGCGGGAAACCAACACTGCTAAAACCATTGCACGATCTCCTATGTCTCTGCTGGGAACAGAGCTACATCCCCCAAGACATGAGGGATGCCAAAATTATCACGTTGTACAAGAACAAAGGGGATCGAGCGATTGTAATAACTACCGGGGCATCTCCATCCTCAGCATAATCGGCTAAGCATTCGCCCGCGTCGCTCTAACTCGCCTGCAGGCCCTCGTTTCCCTAGTCTATCCAGAGTCACAGTGTGGCTTCAGGGCCGGCCGATCAACAGTGGACATGATCTTCTCACTACGCCAACTGCAAAAGAATTGTCAGGAACAGAAGGTGCCATCGCCTTCGTCGACCTCACAAAGGCATTTAATCTGGTAAGTCGAAGCTGCAAAAGATTGGCTAACCCCCATGCCTGCTTGCAGTGGTCATGTCCTTCCACGACAACATGCATAGCACGGTTTGTTACAGCGGCGCAATCTCCGAGGCCTTCCCAGTCATCAGCAGAGTAAAACAGGGCTGCGTCCTTGCACCTACACTCTTCGGCACCTTCTTTTCCATGCTCCTCCAATACGCCTTCAAGGATTGCAGCGAGGGTGTAAACATCCATACAATGTCCGATGGCAAACTCTATAACATAACCCGCTTCCGTGCAAAGACCAAAGTCACAAAGGTACTAATTCGCGAGTTGCTCTTTGCTGACGATGCAGCCTTGACATCACACACCGAAGTTGGACTGTAACGGCTTGTCACCCGCCTCTTCCACGCGTGTAAGGAGTTTGGACTGACCATCATCCTGAAAAAGACTAATTTCATGGCACAGGGTACAGATAGCCCCCAAACATTGACATCGATGGGTACACCCTAGAGGTTGTCGAGAACTTCACCTACCTCGTGTCCACCATCTCCAGCTCCCTATCTATAGACCCGGAGATCAACTGCAAAATCGCTAAGGCAGCCAAAGTCATGGTGATACTAAATCAACGAGTGTGGAATAACCCCAGCCTCACTGAGAATACCAGACTGCGCGTCTACCAGGCCTGCATAATAAGCACCCTTCTCTATGGATTCGAGACGTGGATCGCTTACGCGATGCACGAGAGAAAACTAAACAACTTCCACATGAAGC
>JAGDYQ010000147.1:1757393-1767577 GCA_021962125.1 Bulinus truncatus | reverse complement strand
TATCTGAAACATAGAATGTAATTGTCATACTGTTCTTTATTATTAATAAAAAATGCACAATTTAAAAAAAAAGCAACAATAACAACTTTATTCTATATTGTGGTATGACAGCCAGGAACTGTGTATTGTGCTCAGATTTTCTTTTTTTTTTTTCACAAACACCCTCAAACTTTCATGTGAAAGTAATTAATTATTTTTAATAAATTTCATTTTTTTTTTCAAAAATTACTGTATAAGCAAGAAGAAGAAGCCTATTATTTTGCGAGGTGAATTTTTTCTTTTACAAATATTCATAAATTAAATCTTTGCGGTGAGAACTGGATTTATTTACCTAAAATAAAACGAATGCAAAGCTAAATAGATCACCGTCCTTGTGACTATAAGAGATGCTATAAGCTATTAGCGGTGTAAATATATTACTGTCGACCTGATGATCTCGCACTCGATCCCTAGTGAGTGTATTTTTTTCAGGCCATAGTTAATAGAGTGCTGTCTCCCGTGCTGCCTTCATGACTATAGCACTCTCATCCGCTGTGTTGTGAATGAAAAAAGGGCACAAACAAAAAAATAAAAAACAACTGTCCTGTTAGTGGTTTATATACTCTCAATACGGTAAAACTCTCATCTTTTGGGAATATAATACAATACATTTAGGAAAAGTAAAACAAAAACATTTATATCATTACAGTGTAATGTAGGGCTTATATTCACTCCATTTCTCTAGGGTGTTTAAATATAACAAATAATGAAACTCAGCATGAGTAATTTTTCTTTATGTTATTAAAAAGTTTAAACCATTATGTCCTATATTGTTTCATCTCACTTCTCAAGTAACAATAGTGCCACTACTACATGTCACTAGCATAGATTAGCCAGTTGTGTCCTAGGCATTAATGATATGTGATCTCTTTATTTTAGGCTACGATTTGACTGGTGAAAATTAAATAACAACGATATAATTATATATATATATATATATATATATATATATATATATATATATATATATATATATATACAACTTAAAAAGTTAGTTAACGTTATGAAAAAGGCACTAAAGGTAACAAAAACAAACAAAACTATATTATAAAGATTTTTATATAAATTATCATCACGAAAATTAAAACCGTGGTTACCCATCTAGTTATTTAGATTATTTATTTATTGCTACTTATCATCTCATTTAAAGACATATTCAATTCAGTATATTGTAATCACCCACAATTTTAATTTTAGGAGTGGTTGCTCAAATATATATATATATATATGAAATCACACATCTAAAAGTAATGTTTTACCATAAGCTGCTTTTGACCCTAACTAAACGCGAAGAAATCACAACATTGTTATCAGTTAAAATTAGAAAAAAAGGGTCACAACATCAATCTATGGTCCACTTAAACTAGGGGGTGGGGGGGGGGGGACTAAGCCTTACCAAGCCTAATCGCTTATCTATTCATCAAAGAAATTTCAGTCCCAATTGTTGGACACTTTTGACGTGACATTTCAGGTATGCCCAATTTTTGTGCTGTTTTTTTTAAATGAGCTAATTAAATTTAGTTTTCACTTTAGTTTTAAAATGTACAGGCTATGGGTTAGTTTTGTTTATTGGAGTCATAGGGACACGTTTTTTGTTTGTAGGATGCACTTGTGTTTATGTGACATATTGTTCATCACAGCGAATAATCATTTGATGTGATACACATATAGAATTATTATAATCATTTGCTAAAAATGTTTGATTAAAAAAGCGACTTTAGCGATATTATGCTTTAGTCGAATAAGTCCTACACATTGCAATACTTTTAAATGTAAGAAATATTATTCTAACCACAATGCATTTATATATGAATATCTTTAACATCCATATTTAATTTAACCTTTTAAGAAGACAATTAATCAAAAGCCACGTGTAGACAAAAAAAATCATAAATAGTCTTTGACCTAAGTGTAACCCACATAATATATATTCCGTGTAGTAATATCATTAATCATGATTAGTATAATCGATGATACATTCATATTATTCTCTTTTTAATAAAATTGACTATCTCAGTGTAAACATTAATAATGCAATTCTTCATTAAGTGGTATAAGTATATTAATGTTTCATTAGTGGAAGATGTGAAGTCTATGATTCTTTTTACGGCCGCATTTAGTTAAATGTCAAGTGTCTTGAATTAACCCCCTAATTAAAACTATACACTATATTTTAATTTTTTTAAAGGCGCATTAACCTTAATCACATCTGCATGCGGTTACATCCCCTCAAGTTTTGCAACGCGGGTCTAAAAATAGCATACAACTTGTGCACAGAATATAAATTATACAGATTGCGTTTCCTCGAGTTGATCGATTTCTCCGATCGGCGACATTACAGTTATTTGTACTCATTGAGACTAACAATGTTGTTGCTGTACATAACTGGATTATTGTGTATCAAGCATCACCCTGTATGTGATATCTTAAGCCAGTGAAAAGAATGCAGTCTTGATTTAAATTTCCAATTATCAGACCAACATTTTTTTTAAGCAATTAATCATTCAGTTTTTCGAATGGTATTTATTTAAATGGACGAAGTTGTTTCTGAATTCATTGTTTTTTTACACCATATACCGGAAGTGCTTCTTTTAAACACAACAGTTATTGTATATCAAGATCTTGGTGCTACACCATTAGAAAGTGAATAACAGTAATGACGACATTGCTTTACTCAATGATAGATGTAAATAGAGATGCCCACTTTCTTTATAATATATAGTCTGTGGATTTGTGCATGACAAGCGCTTGCAGTCTACAGTCATAATGCATTAAACTATATGTAACTGCAGTGGTCAAACATAATGCACTAAACAATACGTAACTGCAGTGGTCAAACACAATGCATTAAACTATATGTAACTGCAGTGTTCAAACATTATGCACTAAACAATAATGTAACTGCAGTGGTCAAACATAATGCATTAAACAATATGTAACTGCAGTGGTCAAACATAATGCACTAAACTATATGTAACTGCAGTGGTCAAACATAATGCATTAAACAATATGTAACTGCGGTGGTCAAACATAATGCATTAAACTATATGTAACTAAATGCAGTGCTCAATGTCTGCATAATTACAACTATTGTGGCCTTTATATTTGCATGTCATAATTTGAGCATCTACTGCATCAAATTCCTGCACTAAAGTCATCAAATTGTGCGAACCATGGATTTGGATTTAATCTACGGGTGGTCGTGCGGTGTAGAGCGCTCGACTGTCGACCGGAGGGTCCCGGGTTTGAATCTCAATGAGAACCTTGGGATTTTCTCAGGTCCTGGTGATAGTCCCCAAGTCCACCCAGCTTTAAAATGGGTACCTGACTTTAAGTTGGGGGAGTAAAGGCGGCTGGGCGTTGTGCTAACCACACAACCCCTTCATATGCCGAGGTTATAGAAACAGATGAATTCTACACTTCATCTGCCCCGATGACCCGTTAGGGTTAAGGGAACTTTACTTTTTTTTTACTAATGATTGCCGTGAGCAATCACGAAGAGACATGAGCTGATTACGAAACACACACACACACACACACACACACACACACACATATATATAGGGACATTAACACACCACGCAAGCACACACATTCACAGACATACAAATATACAAAGTCGGGTTGAAATCTATCTATCTATCTATCTATCTATCTATCTATCTATCTATCTATCTATCTATCTATCTATCTATCTATCTATCTATCTATCTATCTATCTATCTATCTATCTATCTATCTATCTATCTATCTATCTATCTATCTATCTATCTGTCTATCTGTCTACCAACCTGCCTACCTACCTACTTACCCGTCTGTCTGTCCGAGTACTATTTATCTACTAGCAAAGTACCCGGCGTTGCGCGGGAAGATAGATCGGCATTTTACGCTTTTGCATTTGTAATTCTTTTACTCGAGACCAGAATATGTAATTCTTATAGAAACATTAAATGAATTTGTGATTTAATAAAAAGTAGTTTTGTGCTAACATATTTTAAAATGTTTGTAAAATTCATGCCAGTCTACCGTGAAAAAGTTTAGATCAATCCCCCCCTCCCCAAGTGGCGCAAATGGCCTTTGTGCCGCCTCACCATCCCCCTTATCGATATTTTATTTTCAAGTCCTTGCGGAAGACTTAAGTCAGTATTTGAACTACACTGTTGCATTAGTGTATATTATTAATATTTAGAATTGTTCATTTAGGTGTTACACAGTGCGATGTTAACAATCCTTTGGCCAAGGATGCACTCTTGTAACATTCCAACATCCACATCATTCTCGTCCAAAAGCTTTGCGACTTCTAGGCTCTTGGAAATTAACTCACGGACATTCAGGTGGATAATGTATTGCACTATGTATACTAGTTTTAATAATAACATATTTAATCACAGTTTCAATTTCACTTGATTCAATGGATTTGATTTATTTACTACGTATTTTTGTTACATTTAATATTTAGTTACAGATTCATTTTGACAAAGTGCATACATTTGATTAATTTGCAACGTGGCTTTCAAAGAACAGTATTTTAGTAATTTGGTCGTATTGCTACCTTAATTTTAACAGTTGAATCTAATAATACAGATATAATTTGATGTTGCCAATGTATTGAGGGGATGGGGGGGGGGTGAAGGAGGATGGGGGGTGGGATCAAGGAGGAAACTGTCTTTTTACCACTATATAGTACATTTGATTCTTTGAAAGCTCGAGTTATAGTGCTGAAAAAACTTTTCAATCTAGCTAGTATATGTTTGCATGTCCTTTTTTTGGTTCTTTTTTTTTGTTCTTTGTTAGCTATATGCATATATTTATATATATGTTACGGTCTATTTTGCTAGCCGGCCAAACAATGGTAAGGGACATCGGTCAATGTTCTAAGAGGCTGAGTGCGACTGACCAATATTAAGTAGCGATGTGAGCAGAATCGTTTAAAAGAGATAATATTTCTTACGAATTTTTTGAATGTGTGAAAAATTAAGCCAAGTTAAATTTTATGCCAACTGATCGACTTTGATATTATTTTAAAAAATTACACACCCTTATTATAAAAATTATTTCTGCTTTAATATTCATAAAATTTACATAAACAAAGTACTTGCACTTAACCCATTGTTTTAAAATTAACATTCATTATGTATGTGTTTTCACAGTGAATAATCGCATTTCGTATATCCCCAGCTTATTCAATTGCACTGTTAATAATGTAAATACAATGTGATATAAAATTCTAAAGAGGTTATTTTAAATATTTCTTATCAACCCTGCCCCCCCCCCTTTCCCACAATTTCGAGGTCCAACTTTTGTGAAACTGTAACGACGTGCTAAGGTCATTTAAGTTCAAAATTCCTGTCGATAAGGCGGCTGGATCAACAGGTCTCACAAAAACTTATCAACAACTGTCTGTGAACCGCATTTTGGATATTGTAAGTGCATTTTTATAGGAAGGTCACAATTGTTATTTTTGTATTACATTAAACACACACCCACAGACACACACACACGCTCACACATGACGCGCGCTGCACACTACAATCAGACGTGCGCGCGCACACACAAATAATATCTTTACGGATATTTCGTCAGAGGGCTTGAGAAATATTTTTTAGAGCATTTTCGAAAAAAAATGCTCTATTGTCCACGTTTTGTCTGTCTGTCTGTCTGTCTGTCTGTCTGTCTGTCATCACCCTAGATCTCAATAACCATAAGTCCTAGACCCATGATGTATATATCATTTTGTAGGTCTTGGCCTGCCAAGAAATAGCTTTTTTCCATTTCGCGATCTGACCTCTCAGGGCCGTAAAAGGGGCCTTAGTACCGTTTTTTACTATATAAGCTATATTAATAAAGGAACGCTATATCTCAGCAACTATAAGTCCTAGACCCATGATGTATATATCATTTTGCAGGTCTTGGCCTACCAAGAAATGACTTTTTTTTCCATTTCGCGATCTGACCTCTCAGGGCCGTAAAAGGGGCCTTATAAAGTGCTGTTTTTTTTACTATATAAGCTATATTAATAATGGACCGCCCTATATCTCAGCAACCATAAGTCCTAGACCCATGATGTATATACCATTGTGTAGGTCTTGGCCTGCCAAGTGTACATCAAAAGTCCATTTCGCGATTTGACCTCTCAGGGCCAAAATATAAGAGATTGTTATGTACCGTTTTGCTTATATTTTAAATATAAATAATAAAAGCTAATCAAAGGGGCGTAATCATTATTTATTTTTGTAACAGTTATTCAACATGACTTACTTGTCCATTTAATATCTTTTTTTCAGATATATGCATTACACAATTTAATTTATAAACATTTCCGAAATTTACAAATATTTACTGAAAGATAACAAACGTACTGAAAATGCGCGAACACGTCCTGTGTCCAGAATGGAACAGGCTTAATTGCTTGTTTTTAAATATATGACAAAGTACAACGTGACTTCCTTAAGTCGTAATTGGTTAAAGATAAAATAGAAACCTATCCTTATATTTTGTTTTAGAAAGGTGAGGCTAGATCGACGCGCGGTTGAGGTTTGATTCTTGCTATTTATAGTAAAGTATCCGTTTGACCCGACGTTGCCCGGGAAATTGTGGTGCCACGTGAGACTCCCTCTTAATCATTTCATACGTTTTAAAAAAAAAAAAATTGGATGTATACTTCTACAGAAGAACCCCCCCCCCCCACACACACACATTAAATCCTGGAAGTAGAAATAAACGGAATAATACATCAGTTGGGGCATGGGGTAGCAGCCCCGTAGTGTGAAAATTCTACAAGAGGGGCCAGGCATTCTACAGCAGGGGCCAGGCAATAGCAGGGGGCCAGGTAATACATTTTACTAAGTAGAACAAATAAGCAGTAGGGGGCCAGAAAAAATGCAGGGCCCCCCGCACGCTAACGGCCTGGGGGTAGTGTTGCTACGTTGTTCAAACAAATATACATATACTGCCTGTTGGTAGCCAGCCAGTCTAGAGATCCAGCGATGAACTTGGATTGCTAGCTAGTGCTTAACGGGAAGACTATATAATCCTCTCCCCCCCCCCCCCACAAAAAAAACCCTCAAACAAACAAACAAATAATTGAAGCTGACGATGAGGGCGGAAAAGGGGGTGGGGGGGGGTATAGTTCAGAGTCATCACAATTTAAATGTTCAAACTAAATTAATTGTCGTAGTAAAATCCAATTACTAATATAAAGAATGAGTAAAAAAAAAATAGCTGGTAGATTTGGTGATGTCTTCAGTAAAGGTCTATGTGGTACTATCTATGTTTAGGTCTTCAGTAGAGGTCTATGTGGTACTATCTATGTTTAGGCCTTCAGTAGAGGTCTATGTGGTACTATCTGTGTTTAGGTCTTCAGTAGAGGTCTATGTGGTACTATCTATGTTTAGGTCTTCAGTAGAGGTCTATGTGGTACTATCTATGTTTAGGCCTTCAGTAGAGGTCTATGTGGTACTATCTGTGTTTAGGTCTTCAGTAGAGGTCTATGTGGTACTATCTGTGTTTAGGTCTTCAGTAGAGGTCTATGTGGTACTATCTGTGTTTAGGCCTCACAAGTGATCATGTTCTCAAAGATGCCTTCATCTTTTTTTTAGCCTTGACTTGGGGAAAATGTTGAAACAGAACATAAAATTTTTCCAACAATTGTTTTCAGATTATTGCAGAGACAAAATTTAGTTCTTCTATGCAACATTTGAGAAAATATTGAGCACTCAGTGAACTTCCTTCACACACTATATTTTTTTTATTGTTTCAGAAACCTATTGTGTTTACTTTTTGTTGTTTTTTTTAAAGTTGTTTTTGTTGAACTAACTTTAGAAAACTTTGACCTCACATAGGTAAGAATGTTGGATCATAATTGTTGTAAAAGCAAGTTGTAAATTTTTTATTTTTGTAAACATTCTTTTTTTTTTTTTAGAAAAAAAAATGAATTAAATTTGGCTCATTTTGATTCATATTCATCCATCAAATATATGTTGACCAACATTGACCGATTCGTATGTCGGCTCATTTCATTCATTGATGGATGGAAAACGAAAGTCTCACCTAACAAAAGTATACTGTCAGGTGGTGCATGTTGTGTTTGGTTTTGTTTCATTTTCTTTTGTAAAGAAAACAAAGAATGGTAGGCGTACCACATTCAACCTTAAATTTCAATGGGTGGATTTAAGAGAATATAAATCTGTTCTTATAGCGTGGACCTTACAACTTAACAACACGCTTTCGTCTTTTTGTCATTCATATAGCGTGCACATTACAACACGCTTTCGCCTTTTTGTCATTCATATAGCGTGCACATCACAACACGCTCTCGTCTTTTTGTCATTCATATAGCATGCACATCACAACACGCTTTCGTCTTTTTGTCATTCATATAGCGTGCACATCACAACACGCTCTCGTCTTTTTGTCATTCATATAGCATGCACATCACAACACGCTTTCGTCTTTTTGTCATTCATATAGCGTGCACATCACAACACGCTTTCGTCTTTTTGTCATTCATATAGCGTGCACATCACAACACGCTTTCGTCTTTTTGTCATTCATATAGCGTGCACATTACAACACGCTTTCGTCTTTTTGTCATTCATATAGCGTGCACATCACAACACACTTTCGTCTTTTTGTCATTCATATAGCATGCACATCACAACACGCTCTCGTCTTTTTGTCATTCATATAGCGTGCACATCACAACACGCTTTCGCCTTTTTGTCATTCATATAGCGTGCACATCACAACACGCTTTCGTCTTTTTGTCATTCATATAGCGTGCACATCACAACACGCTTTCGTCTTTTTGTCATTCATATAGCATGCACATCACAACACGCTCTCGTCTTTTTGTCATTCATATAGCGTGCACATCACAACACGCTTTCGTCTTTTTGTCATTCATATAGCATGCACATCACAACACGCTTTCGTCTTTTTGTCATTCATATAGCGTGCACATCACAACACGCTCTCGTCTTTTTGTCATTCATATAGCATGCACATCACAACGCTTTCGTCTTTTTGTCATTCATATAGCGTACACATCACAACACGCTTTCGTCTTTTTGTCATTCATATAGCGTGCACATCACAACACGCTTTCGTCTTTTGTCATTCATATAGCGTGCACATCACAACACGCTTTCGTCTTTTTGTCATTCATATAGCATGCACATCACAACACGCTCTCGTCTTTTTGTCATTCATATAGCATGCACATCACAACACGCTCTCGTCTTTTTGTCATTCATATAGCATGCACATCACAACACGCTCTCGTCTTTTTGTCATTCATATAGCGTGCACATCTTAACCACGCTTTCGCCTTTTTGTCATTCATATAGCGTGCACATCACAACACGCTTTCGTCTTTTTGTCATTCATATAGCGTGCACATCACAACACGCTTTCGTCTTTTTGTCATTCATATAGCATGCACATCACAACACGCTCTCGTCTTTTTGTCATTCATATAGCGTGCACATCACAACACGCTTTCGTCTTTTTGTCATTCATATAGCGTGCACATCACAACACGCTTTCGTCTTTTTGTCATTCATATAGCGTGCACATCACAACACGCTCTCGTCTTTTTGTCATTCATATAGCGTGCACATCACAACACGCTTTCGTCTTTTTGTCATTCATATAGCGTGCACATCACAACACGCTTTCGTCTTTTTGTCATTCATATAGCGTGCACATCACAACACGCTTTCGTCTTTTTGTCATTCATATAGCGTGCACATCACAACACGCTCTCGTCTTTATGTCATTCATCATAGCATGCACATCACAACACGCTCTCGTCTTTTTTGTCATTCATATAGCGTGCACATCACAACACGCTTTCGTCTTTTTGTCATTCATATAGCGTGCACATCACAACACACTTTCGTCTTTTTGTCATTCATATAGCGTGCACATCACAACACACTTTCGTCTTTTTGTCATTCATATAGCTAATATAGCATGCACATCTCAACACACTTTCGTCTTTTTGTCATTCATATAGCGTGCACATCACAACACACTTTCGTCTTTTTCTCTTTCATATAGCATGCACATCACAACACGCTTTCGTCTTTTCTGTCCATTCATATAAGCATTGCACATTACAACACGCTTTCGCCTTTTTGTCT
>JAGDYQ010000147.1:1632293-1756893 GCA_021962125.1 Bulinus truncatus | reverse complement strand
AAATGTATAGTTGGATAGTTATATAGATGGATAGATAGATATGTAGATAGATAGATGGATAGATAGATAGATGGATAGATAGATAGATAGATAGATAGATAGATAGATCGATCGATAGATAGATAGATAGATAGATAGATCGATAGATAGATAGATAGATAGATCGATAGATCGATAGATCGATAGATCGATAGATCGATAGATCGATAGATAGATCGATAGATCGATAGATAGATAGATAGATAGATAGATAGATAGATAGATAGATAGATAGATAGATAGATAGATAGATAGATAGATAGATAGATAGATAGATAGATAGATAGATAGATAGATAGATCGATCGATAGATAGATAGATAGATAGATAGATCGATAGATAGATAGGCTAAAAGAATGCCAAACCCACTGACCAAATGTCATGTTTACAACACCCCCCCCATCCTCCCAACATATAAATGAATCCCAACCAGTAATATTTTGTTTTAATATTTGTTAGCCTCAAGCCCTTGATAACAAGGGCAACAACCTTGTTATGTCCAGCTCATTCAGCTGAAATTCTTTTTTTTTTCAATCTGACAATTTTCTCAGCCTGGCTTGATTGGCTTTGACCTGGAAGATGGTGTCCACGTTAATATCATAAAAACAAAACAAACCTCCTGAAAGTTTTCAGCGGGTGTCCAGTCTCATGCTGGTGTATAGCTCAAGATCTTTCAACCTCGTGATCATATTTGTAAAATATCTATGACTTAAGCAGTCACTATATGCCACGAGTAAAGCCATTACCTGCCAACAGTAAAGTCATTACTTACCACGAGTAAAGTCATTACCTGCCACGAGTAAAACCATAACCTGCCACGAGTAAAGCCATTACCTGCCACGATTAAAGTCATTACCTGCCACAAGTAAAACCATAACCTGCCATGAGTAAAGCCATTACCTGCCACAAGTAAAGCCATGACCTGCCACGAGTAAAACCATTACCTGCCACGAATATTATTACTACCTGCCACGAATAAAATGATTACCTGCTAAGAGTAGAATTATTATTTGCAAAGAGTAAAATCATTGCCTCCCACGAGAAATGTCATTATCTGCCACGAGTAAAGTCATTATCTGCCACGAGTAAAGTCATTACCTGCCACGAGTAAAGTCATTATCTGCCACGAGTAAAGTCATAACCTGCCACGAGTAAAGTCATTATCTGCCACGAGTAAAGTCATTACCTGCCACGAGTAAAGTCATTACCTGCCACGAGTAAAGTCATTATCTGCCACGAGTAAAGTCATTATCTGCCACGAGTAAGGTCATTATCTGCCACGAGTAAAGTCATTACCTGCCACGAGTAAAGTCATTATCTGTCACGCGTAAAGTCATTATCTGCCACGAGTAAAGTCATTATCTGCCACGAGTAAAGTCATTATCTGCCACGAGTAAAGTCATTACCTGCCACGAGTAAAGTCATTATCTGCCACGAGTAAAGTCATTATCTGCCACGAGTAAAGTCATTATCTGCCACGAGTAAAGTCATTACCTACCACGAGTAAAGTCATTACCTGCCACGAGTAAAGTCATTACCTGCCACGAGTAAAGTCATTATCTGCCACGAGTAAAGTCATTATCTGCCACGAGTAAAGTCATTATCTGCCACGAGTAAAGTCATTATCTGCCACGAGTAAAATCATTATCTGCCACGAGTAAAGTCATTTTCTGCCACGAGTAAAGTCATTATCTTCCCCGATTTCTGACGCCTTCGGTAGACATTTACTTTTCCCCTGTCTAAAAGGGGGCACAGCTTGAGACGTCCCCACGGGATGACGTCATTTGACGTGACGGCGGTACCAAGTAGAAGGTCATCAGCTCGACACCCACTAGGTGGTGAGGTCATACAGAACGTCACGCTGTCAGTCATTGGCTATTTGTTCACTGAGCTCTCGATATTCCCTTAGCCCTCAGTGGTCTCATCAATGGCTGTTCATTTTTTTTACATTGAACGGGTGATACTTTTAGATGACCCCACACCCTGCCCATGTCTCAATTAAAACAGAGCTTTTACATTGACATTATCAATCGGACATGTTGTGACTGATGAGAGCAATGACAGTATTCATATAACCAAGAGCTGCTCCTATGTCTAGGCATAGGTCGTGGCTGCAATGACAGTATTCATATAAACAAGAGCTGCTCCTATGTCTAGGCATAGGTCGTGGCTGCCTAGATCATCCTCCTTCCCATCCCCACCCCCTGCTAAATTTATTCTTTTCTAAACTTTTATTTTGCTAGCTAGGCACTAGATGGGGGAAATCCAAGAATTTGTCAGATGCCTGCCTCCCCCCTCCCCTCCAAAACCTTACACCTGAAATGATAAAAGTATGGACTGTTAATGGGCCAAATATTTCCTAACGGTGGCTTCAACAGTGTTTTTGTCTAGGGCCCTAAATTTTGTCTGCTGTTTGCCCAGGGCCCCCCAAAAGCGTAAGAACGGCCCTGCATTAACAACGAAGTTTCACCTGTTTATTCTGACAGAAACTGTAAGTGTTCATGGAGAGAATATGTAAGGCCTTGCCTACTTCAGTATCCTGCGACAAAGCCAACCGGTGTCTAGGAAAAACACATTACTTCCTCAATGACTAATTGATAAAACGGAAGTATGTATGACCTGTATGGGGAAAATTATATAAAGGAAACAAAAAAAGTTTCTCAACATAAACATACTCACTCACACACATTAAACACTCACTCACACACATTAAATACTCACTCACACACATTAAACACTCAATCACACATTAAACACACAAATTAAACACCCATTCACGCAAATTAAACACTCACTCACATTAAACACTCACTCACACACACATTAAACATTCAACACATTAAACATTCAACACATTAAACACTCACTCACATTAAACACTCACTCACTCACATTAAACACTCCCACACATTGAACACTCACTCACACACATTAAACACTCACTCACTCACATTAAACACTCACTCACTCACATTAAACACTCAGACACATTAAACAATCAACACATTAAACACTCACTCACATTAAACACTCATGTACATTGAACACTCACTCACACACATTAAACGACAACTACAAAAAATACTGATTTGAAACACAGAAACACTTGATGAAAGAGAGATGTTTTTATTTCGATATTATCATTTTATGTTTAACTTCAAATTACATAATGAAGAAAAACCAATAATATCCTTGACTGACTCTATTATCGTTAACCTACAAGCACAGAATTATACAACTTGTAACTATGTTACGCAGTTTATCAATAATGTTTCGACTGTTACATTCAAGTTACCGACCTACCGCTCCCTTTCCCCCCACACTTCCACCTCTACTTCCTAATGGTGTCTTAATAAAAAGGACAGTCCATAATGGAAATTGTAAGAGAGAGAGAGAGAGAGAGAGAGAGAGAGAGAGAGAGAGGGGGGGTTGGAGAAATCACCAGTGCATGGAATGAAACAGGAAATCATGTGACAATCACCACTATTGACCACTGTCACTGTAAGTCATCGTGAAATAAAAAGAAAGATTTCTGTTTATTGTTTATCTGTTTTTTTTTTGTGTTTTCTTAGCTGGCTCATTAATGAACATTATTTACAGCTACGGTCTATAGGAAAATAAACCATATTTCATAAACAATAATCAATGTGAAAAATGTATGGGTGGGGGGTCAAAGGTTGAAGTCTAGTGGTGAAAACTCATTAAGAAAAAGAAATGTCATTGAATAGTTACAGGAGCCGGAACTGGTAAAAGTAAAATGTTTGTTTGAGTGATGTGTGAAAACATTGGTGAGGTCAAGGGTCACAGGACACATTGAACCATTCCCATCACTTTCATGCAATGAAAAAACATCATGTTGAGTGTGAACTTTCCGATGCAGTGTTGGGGTTGATAAGAGACTTCACAACTTCACATTTTGGCGATAGAGTTGTTGTTTTTTTTTCAAAGTGAATTCGTTAGTATGATAGATTGATGATAGATTGGTGATAGATTGGTGATATATTGATGATAGATTGAAGATTGATTGATGATTGATTGATGATAGATTGGTGATAGATGGATGATAGATTGGTGATAGATTTATGATAGATTGTTGATAGATAGTGATAGATGAATGATAGGTTGGTGATAGATTGATGATAGATAGGTGATAGATTGATGATAGATAGGTGATAGATTGATGATAGATTGGTGATAGATTGATGATAGATTGATGATAGATATCTATAGATAGATGAGTAGAAAGATAAAAAAGATAGACAGAAGACGAATAGGTAGATAAATATATAGATAAATGAATCTACAGATAACAAGATAGATAGATAAAAAGATACATTGATGAACAGATATATAACATAGAGAAAGAAAGATAGAAAGATAAAAAGAGAGATGAATAGATAAATAAAAAGTGGTTTATATAAAAAGAGAAATAGATAACTTAGACATAGCTATTGATAGATAGATGGATAGACAGATAGGTGGTTAAATTGACAAAGATATATAGATAGATGTGAACTTTGTTAAAAGAAAATGAAGTTTCAGACGGGAAACACCCAATACAAATACGTACCATTTGAAATTCAATATTTATTACGGGCGAAAATAAAAATCGAAAAAGCTTCAACAAAGGACATTTTCATAAAATATTGTAGAATTAGATCATAAATTCTGAACCAATCAGACTCATTTTGTGACGCCGGTATCAAGTCTCAAGAGAGTTGAATCACTGGCATGAAATTAAATAAAATTAAAAAAAAAATGCCCGCACATGAAATTGTGTTATACATTTTGCTTCAACTTTTATTTTCTCAACCGATGCACTTACATAATGTATTGCCAATTAAAATTTTAAAAAATCCACGTAAAGAAAATTTTTTTTTCAGATTTCTCATCAGCTGTTGAATGTTTTGGTCTGATAACTTGCTTTGTTTAATTAATGGTTGTTATTGGTCGGATCAAATGAGATAAAACTCTTTGATTAACCGGCGTCACGTGACTAATTGCCAAGTCGTATTCTTCAAACTAGGAGCTTCATAAAAATTATGTGTACAAATGAATTTTAAAAAAAACAAAAAAACTCCTTTTAAAAAACTCAATAAAACTCAAGTTATAAATAATAATAGTTGTATTTTAAATGAGGCTGAATCGCCGGATAATCGAGATATGGATAGACATTTATTTATGAATTGTTAGGTCAGTGAAAGGTCGAATCCACACATGGACTGTTGCTTGCTGTAATCATTATTGATATAAAAAAATAGTCTATTTCAATGTAATATTTTTTTTTTAAGTTTTGTCTAACCTGAAAATAAAAATGACAATTATTATGTTAGCCTGTTTCGTTATTTCCGCCGGTATTATAACAAAACTGTTAAAAACAAGATGTCTGTCTTTGTGATTATCACTTACAGATTGGACATGTATTTTGAATATAAAAGAAAATTTAAATAAACATCACCATATTTGAGTTCACTAACATGAAGTGTTGTACTGGATTTGAAAAAAAAATGGTGTAAAAAACTTTGAAGGACATTGTACAGAATGATAAGTCCATATAGTGCAAGAATCAACATTACAATGTAAATAGAAACTAAATAGAATTCAACATAAGAATTGTACGCTGTGTTTCAGAATGTAAATTTTAATCTCATAAAAACTTAACCCAGGTGACATATTTAAATATTTAAATGGAATTCTCAAAAAAAAAAATAATATATCCATAGTCGGAGAGAGTGCGTGCAAACAGAATTTAACACATTTATCATTATCTGTCTTCATTTTAAACACAATTATCATTATTTGTCTTCATTTTAACACATTTATCATTATTTGTCTTTATTTCTGAAACTTCAACAAATAAAATAATCGTGGAAATTATGAAATGCAAGAACTCTTCTTTCTAAAAGTTAACAGCAGTTGGTGACCAGATACACTCGTAGTGAACAGGAGTGACGTCAGATAATAGAGGCCAACTGGGCATCTGATCACACCCACCCACCCACCCTCACATGTACTGGGGCTGCACCCTCACTTATCGGCCGAATGAATGAATTTGGTTACTAGTGATATGTAATGGTGCTTTTTTATTCTTTAAAAAAATCAAAGAAATAATTATACAATATTTGTTTTGTTTTCAACATTAGATTAAAGTAATGTTCTTTCATCCGATGTCATGTGTTTGTATAACATCAGATGGAATCACGGGGGAAAAAAAACAAATCACAGAGAAACACCACTTTCAGCAGAAAATAACTTCTGATGATTACAACTGCAAACTGATTTGGAAAGGAATAAATAACAAAAGAATTTAAAAAGTTGTTAATGGCCAGAGACGAAGATGGAAATAAGGATCATCACTAATGGCATCTGCACATTTTACTCTTAGTGGCGATGTACTCATTTTACATTGGGTGGATTTCCTCAGGGCACACAAAATAAGAAAGCCAAAACCCATTATTTGCATCTTGGATACTGGTGATGTGACGGATAGGCCAGTGATGGGTGAATATTTCCCTGGACAATTACCAAGGAAATCATCTCTACGTGATATATGATAAACTAAAAACTGGGATCAGGAAAAACTTGGGGGAAAATACGAAAACAGTCCAACGTTGACTTGAAAATACAAATGTGTATGTGCGTTTGTGTGTGTGTATGGGTGTGTCAGAGCCGCTCTTATTAAAAGAGCAAACTGGGCTGAGACCAAAGGCTCCCACTTCTAATGGTGCTGCTTATCAAGATTTCTTTTCTTCGTAACCTAACAGAACTTTTAAGTTTTAAAGATCAATTTTGTGTTTATTATGATGTTTACTAGTTCTAAACAAGTGCTTTGGCCAATTTCACAGATGAACAGTAACGCCCGCTGCAAGGAAGGACAATCTCGCCACCTGTCAAGGGTTTGTGCGTGTGTGTGTGTGTGTGTTTGTGTGTGTGTGTGAAGTCCCTGTATGGATGAGATGAAATCTCTTAGATCCCATAAACCACTAATGGGACGGTTTTTATGGTGCCCATCTTTCATCCCCACCATAGACGATGGTGCAATGGCCGTGGGGGGCACCACGGGAGATATAGCAGGGACTTAAGCCATGACGTGAAATATCCATTCGTCCTCACTGTAGATCGAACCAGGGACCCTCAGGTCGACAGTCGGGCGCTTCAACACACGACCATCCGTCCACCCCAAAGGTGTCGAACAACCCACATATTTTTATTGGGAGGTAGGGTTGTTGGGGCAGTTTGAATGAAATGTGAAGTAAATTTATTAACTTTAAGAAAAATTTGAAAATCGAGTTTATCGGGTTCAATAACGAAACAAACAATAGTTTTAATGATTTTTAAATTTGAACGACTTTCATGAAAAGAACACAGTCTGATTCTGTGATGACGCCGTATTCACTAATCAAACGAAGTCCATGACCCCATTATCAGCTGCGATATTCCTTTTCTTTATTTACTGTGTATACTTCTCTTTGATTTGGTTGTTTGAAAACACAGTCTACCCCGTCCCTTCTCATCAGCCCCTCACAGATCTATATTTAGCAATGAAGTAGAGTGAATGGGGGTGCCGGAGTGCCATTACATCCACAATGAGCTCCATAAGATGCTCACGCCAGTGCAGTGGAGTGTTACCGGCTCTCAGCTGATGTTAGACAGGAAATCACTCCCCAGGGATACAGCGATGATCTTATGAAGGAATTCTTCTCTTACCCAGCAGGCAATAGTTCTCACGTTGTTTAGGACTGATGGCAACATGCCCCAGTGTTCATGCTTCTGCTTTAAATTAATTATAAAGAGCAGCATTGGTTTATAATTACAGATACCTTGTAGTTTATCGATCTTTCGATTGCTTATTTATACTTCATGGTGAAGATAGTTGTAAGAATGACCATAGGAATATAGTCAATGTAGCATACATGTATATTAAAAAAAGTGAAGAGATCTCACGATTTTTCTGTTCAAATATGAATTATCTGACCTGCTGTTTATTGCAGTTAACCATGTAATATAGAACAATTTCTCTGCTGTTTATTGCAGTTAACCATGTAATATAGAACAATTTCTCTGCTGTTTATTGCAGTTAACCATGTAATATTGAACAATTTATCTGCTGTTTATTGCAGTTAACCATGTAATATAGAACAATTTATCTGCTGTTTATTGCAGTTAACCATGTAATATAGAACAATTTCTAAATAATTTTCCCCTGCAACAGCCCTGGGGGAACTACTAAATCTCCTGTATTTAGTAATGCTTACTGAGTCTAATGTTCTTCAATCATTTCGTATCTAATGTTCTTCAGTCATATCGTGTCTTATGTTCTTCAATCATTTCGTATCTATTGTTCTTCAATCATTTTGTATCTAATGTTCTTCAGTCATATCGTGTCTAATGTTCTTCAATCATTTCGTATCTAATGTTATCCAATCATTTCGTATCTAATTTTCTTCAGTCATATCGTGTCTAATGTTCTTCAATCATTTCGTATCTAATGTTATCCAATCATTTCGTGTCTAATGTTCTTCAATCATATCGTGTCTAATGTTCTTCAATCATGTCGTAGCTAATGCTTTTCCTCTCATGAACCCATAAAGAATTTAGTCTTGTTTAATTATGATCTATCAGTGAATTCATCTGACAACATTGATCACTTTAGTTTTCTCCATCCATCAATGTACTCTACTAAACCTAGTGCTAGATAGTATGTATATGTAATTATTGCTGGAATCAAACTATCAATATTTTGAAATGACATAGCTTACCATTCGTTTGTAAGGAAAAAAAAAGTAAAAGTAAAAGTATAGATTCTCTTACAGATATTGTAAAGATCACAGGGGTCAGTTAAAGTAGAATTCAATAATGCCAATCACCTATTTTTACTGTTAGGTTGATTTTACGACATTAACAATACTTGGGAAAGTCCCGAAACACACCTGGGGACCTTCTTTTTGTATTTACATAGATTCAATTTCATCGTCATAATTTATTTCACAATCCACCATTCCATAAGTTTTAGTGCATTGAAAATATGTCAATCATTGTAAGTATTGGAATCATCATGGCGTCGTGATTTGCTCATATGATATATATATACATATATATATATATATATATCATAATAAATCATGATTTTATAATGAATGGATATTGACTAAGATATGTTGTGTTGTTGTTGCATTGTACAAATCAATATTAATACTCAGTGTTGGATTTAGACCCCTGGATGTGCTTCCTCCTCGAATATACATTGAACCCAATGCAAGATTTCGTTTTTTATCATGTGTACTTCTCTCTGCCATCATGTATATTTAAATAAGCTGTTCAGGTGTTGTTACTAATTTAATTAAACTCAAGCAAACGTGCAAAAAATGGCAACAATTGTTGATAACATAACCATAATTTGTCGTATCATCTCCCAGATTCTTGAATATTTTTTTTTTGTAAATGTGCTTACGTTGCTTACAATACAGAATTATAACTCACACTTGGCTCACTATGCCAATATTTATTTCAGGTTGTGCTTACGTTGCTTACAATACAGAATTATGACTCACACTTGGCTCTCTATGCCAATATTTATTTCAGGTTGTGCTTACGTTGCTTACAATACAGAATTATAACTCACACTTGGCTCTCTATGCCAATATTTATTCCAGGTTGCCGAACATTTACAGGCGAACGTCAGCAGCGTAAACTAAAAATTTCCGGCTGTCTGGGTCAAAGGCCAAAAGTCTTTGTTGACCAGACCATATAAAATGCGCGCCACAATCTCATTTGTCAAAATATCAAATAAACTTGGCAAATATGTTTTCTCGGCAAGAAGTGCAAGAATTTAAACCCGAAGATGCACCATTGGAAATTGCATGATTCGATCTATTTATAGCTTCAAGCCATGGAAATGACGAAATGTCTATGTCTGTCAATCTGTAGTGTTCGTGACTGGATTAAGTAAATTGTTTAGATTGAAAATAAGTTGACAGAGCTAGTAAACTGAAGTCTTATTTTTAAAAAACCTGAAGTTTAATGACATTTTATTTATTTGTTTCACTTTCTGTTGGTCTGCCTATCCTTAAAAATCGTGTGACTCACTTTTGTAAAGTTCCCTTAAGAGGAAGTGTAGATTTCATCTATATCAGTGACCTCGACATTTAAAGGGGTCCAGTGGTTAGCAAAAAGCCCCAGCTGCATTTACTCCACCAACTTAAAGCCAGACAACCATTTAAGGTTGGGTAGACTTGGGGACTTACTCAAGATCTGAAAAAATCCCAAGGTTCTCACTAAGCTTCGAACCCAGGACTCTCGGTCGACGGTCGAGCGCTAAATACCGCACGACATCCCGTCCCCTAACTCACTTTTGGGCGTGTTCTAATTTAATGAGGTGAATCAAAGTTGGCACTCGTGTAGTTTCTACTTGACGATACACGATTTTAATAATTTCAAGTATATAAATGTTTACAGATTTACGTATGAATGTTTTTTTAATGGAAAAATGTTTGGCTGGAGATATATCTATGGCTTGAGATTAGCATGTCAACATAAATACGTTACATAGCACCGGTGCGAAATAATGAAACTTTAAAATAATGTCTAAAACTAAATGCGTCCATTAAATGCATGATAAAAAAAGGGATAGTTTATAATGGTGAAATTGTTTATATTTCCAAACATTTTTAATTTCTTTTAAAATGGTTTCCTTAATAGTTTAATTAAACATGACTAGACTATTTTAATCATTATATGGTTTTTTGTGTTTTTTTTTGCACTTTTCGTGTTGCATCATTCTTTCTAAGAAATTTGTTTCAGTGTGTCACAGTTTATACACAAACGCCAGTCGGTGACTTTTGTTGGTTTATTTTGTAGGGACTTCATAACATGTTCTCAACCTTCCACTTCCAACTACAAGCGACTATACCTTCTCTTACTTATCGGAAAACAACAAATATTACTTCTATCTTTTTGTTTCTATGTATATATTTGTGTGTGTGTGTGTGTGTCACAATGTCTCAAAATAAATATGAGAAATTTAGATTAAATCAATTAAAAGATGAACTGTGCAGCCTACATGCGAAAATATCCGGCTATAGAACAGAGCTCATTGAAAGGTAAAGAGAGCCGTTTAAGTTGCAGGGCTCGATTTACCGCCGGGGATGCCGGGGATATCTCCGGCACTGAGACGTGTTATCCCGGCACTGAGACCTGCTGTAGCTAATATATCCCTGCCGGGGATGAAATCCCCAGCTCTGCAGAAATTTATTTTCACCCCGGCACTGGTTTTTTCTTAAATCGAGCACTGTTGAGTTGTGTAAGTAATGCATAAGAGTAAGTTTTAAATTGTCTTTAAACTGAAGACAAGTACTAATACTTATAATATACATGTATTTAATTCCCTCAGCAGTGTCAATGGGGAACTGTTAACATGCCACCTAGCGGATCTGTCAAAAAAATAATTTTGCAAATAAAACGCTCACTAGTGACTAATCCTTTTAATGGTACATGTTGCGGGTCTTCTTTAAATATTACGTGTACAGTTATTTTTGACTTGTAGTAGATGTAAGAATTTCAGTCAACACTAATTAACGAAGTCGACTCCAGTTGAAGTAGCAATAATAATAGTATTTAATTCTTGAACATTAGCTGACATATAATGATGAATTCAGAAGGAGTACAATAACTAACTATCAACATGCAACCGCATACTATATGATGCTCAGAGCTCGACTAATAAAACAAAGCATGTGCTCCCCACTGTCGATTTAGTATACGTCATTTCTACCAGAATGACGTATACACTAGAACTCACAATAAACTACAACACAAGATGGCGGAATGACGCCATAGATACTGTGGTGGGCGGAGCCTACCGGATTGCGTCATAAAACTTAGACTATACTAATTCTCCACAGAACACATGTACATTTTAAATTGTGAATTATTCCATTGCTTGTAATTAGTGTTTACTTCTTAAAGCTCAATATATATTGCATAATCATAATGTTGGCGTAATTCTTACTTGAATTAAATTTAAGTTGTATATCAATAAAACAAAAAAAAAAGCCAAACGGGCATCAAGTCACTTACCATGTCTAACACTTGGGTCAAGGTCAGCCCCATTTTAATGACCACAGCTGTGGTTGAGTTCCTAACGGGTCGAACTGACCTCTCATAACCTTTCATGATGTGGTCAAGCAGGCGCTGCTCATCTGGGACGTTTGGGCCCCTGTTCTTGGGGATGTGATGACTCAGTCTGTCGTGGTAGCCTGCACGTTCTTTACCGCAGGCTGAAAGAAACAATCGTGGTGAGCAGGACATGAGTTGATTCAAATTAAACTGAAGAGTTCTAACGTAGGGGCCGGATGGTCGTGCGGTAAAGCGCTCGACTGTCGAAGGTACCTGGTTCGATCTCCGGTAGGACCTAGGAAAATTTTTTTAGGTCTTGGCTCAAGTTCTCGATATATCTCCCGTGGTGCCTCCATATCCATTGCACTATCGACTACGGTGGGGATGAAAGAAGGGCACTGCAAAAACAGTCCCATCAGTGGCTTATCATCTCATCCTTACACGGACAACACACAGCAGCGTAGGGCAATGATTTGTATTACATAGGTGTGGGCAAAGTGAGGGCAGAGCATTGCTTAAAGATGGGCAAACTAACGACCATCTAGCACCCTGTCCCCTATTCTGATAGCCCCCCCCCCCCTTTAAGTGAAAAAATACTGTATAATATGGTGATAAAGGGGCCCCCACCTGTGTTGTTGCCAAGGGCCCCAAGATATCTCTAAGCCGATGCCTAGCAACCGGCCACACAAAAAAATAAATAAATAAAATGCGTTCGGGAATGGCGCAAAGAACCCTTGACAAATAAAGATCTTTAATTTCAATAAGTATATCAATTTTGATTTATATCATACCAGTGAATTATAATAATCAAAACCATACCACTGTGCCCGTACATTCTTCACATTATCTAGCCATTAAAACAATATGTATGCATAATGAAAATTCTGAGTATTAAGAAGGGTATTTTTTTATTGGTATAGTTGGAGACGACCATAAAAATTCAGATTATCTGGGTTTTTTTGTAATAATAACATATCTTTCTCAGGCCGGATAGTCGAGATTCTTTAGTATTAATTATTAAAAAAAGATACACAACTAATTTGATACAGTGATACAAAGATACTCTGTGATAATAAACAAAAATACAACTCACATGCAGCAGCCTGCAGTACTAGTGACAACAAAACGGGTAGAGTGTTGTGAGTCAACAGCAGCACAACATTCAGACTGTGACAGCGTGACACGTGATCGTCCAGTGACTGCATCTTCGTGATGTTCACACTGTCAGGAACTAGAGTAGAGATTTGTGAATGTCAATGTCAATATATAGATAATGAACTATATATGCATGAACACTAAGTCAATGAACAATATATATATGAACACTAAGTCAATGAACAATATATATATATATGAACAGTAAGTCAATGAACAATATATATATATATATATATATATATATATGAACACTAAGTCAATGAACAATATATAATATATATGAACACTAAGTCAATGAACAATATATATATGAACACTAAGTCAATGAACAATATATATATGAACACTAAGTCAATGAACAATATATATATATGAACACTGAGTCACTAACACACAGACAAGGAAATGTTTGTCTTTTTATTTTTTTACTGGATCATATAAAATAATATAAATGAACCAATAAGTAGCCAATAGGTCGTTGCATGCTGCAGAGTTGGGCCAGTAGGTAGTTGTATGCTACTTAAAAGTAACTTTTCAAATACAAAATAAGATAAAAAAAAATAAAAATGAAATAAAATGAAACTAACTTAACTTAAACTCTGTAGCATACAACAACTGTTGATAAAAATGTAAAGTTGTTTGTTAACAATATTTATTAAATTGAATTAAATATATGCCTGTTTTTGTTTTGTTTGATATTTATTAACTCTTGTCTGTTTATAATATACGCATACCAGGCAGCGGATTTCATTGGCCTTCTGAGTGGTCACCTATGTTTCAAGTCCTTCAGAATAACAGTGTACAAAGTACTTCAGAATAACAGTGTACAAAGTCCTTCATAATAACAGTGTACAAAGTCCTTCATAATAAAAGTGTACAAAGTCCTTCAGAATAACCGTGTACAAAGTCCTTCTATATAAACGATAAATAATGTGAAGAATTATTCAAATGTTTCCGTACGGTGTTGCCCATGCGTTAGTTTAGCCATGACGACATACCCTTCAGCCTGTACACATGTATTGTGGACATATATGTGTTGATATACATGCAAGTGTTGATATACATGTATGTGTTGATATACATGTATGTGTTGATATACATGTATGAGTTTGTGTACATGTATGTGTTGGTGTACATGTATGAGTTGATATACATGTATGAGTTTGTGTACATGTATGTGTTGGTGTACATGTGTGTGTTGGTGTACATGTATGTGTTGATATACATGTATGTGTTGGTGTACATGTATGTGTTGGTGTACATGTATGTGTTGGTGTACATATATTTGTTTGTGTACATGTATGTGTTGATATACATGTATGTGTTGGTGTACATGTATGTGTTGATATACATGTATGAGTTTGTGTACATGTATGTGTTGGTGTACATGTATGAGTTGATATACATGTATGAGTTTGTGTACATGTATGTGTTGGTGTACATGTGTGTGTTGGAGTACATGTATGTGTTGATATACATGTATGTGTTGGTGTACATGTATGTGTTGGTGTACATGTATGTGTTGGTGTACATATATTTGTTTGTGTACATGTATGTGTTGATATACATGTATGTGTTGGTGTACATGTATGTGTTGGTGTACATAAATGTGTTGATATACATGTATGTGTTGGTGTACATGTATGTGTTGGTGTACATATATTTTTTGTGTACATGTATGTGTTGGTGTACATGTATGTGTTGGTGTACATATATTTGTTTGTGTACATGTATGTGTTGATATACATGTATGTGTTGGTGTACATGTATGTGTTGGTGTACATATATTTGTTTGTGTACATGTATGTGTTGATATACATGTATGTGTTGGTGTACATGTATGTGTTGGTATACATGTATGTGTTGGTGTACATGCATGTGTTGATATACATGTATGTGTTGGTGTACATGTATGTGTTGGTGTACATATATTTGTTTGTGTACATGTATGTGTTGATATACATGTATGTGTTGGTGTACATGTATGTGTTGGTATACATGTATGTGTTGGTGTACATGTATGTGTTGATATACATGTATGTGTTGGTGTACATGTATGTGTTGGTGTACATATATTTGTTTGTGTACATGTATGTGTTGATATACATGTATGTGTTGGTATACATGTATGTGTTGGTATACATGAATGTGTTGGTGTACATGTATGTGTTGATATACATGTATGTGTTGGTGTACATTAGGGTTGGTACTATTTTCATTTTTTTTAGAATCTTATTTTACATGGCATTTTTTAATGAACAATTGCGAAAAATATATGAAAATAATATTCATTTATTTTTCACTCAAAAAAACCTTCCCCACCAACGCCATCTTGTGTTTACATATAAGAAGCGTTTTTCAATAAAATTACTTCTTTGATGGATTGCGCAATAACAATTATTTAATTAAATTAATTACATCCAGGAACTTTATAGGGTATTTTTTTACCTCCATGTCTGAAACAAAATAAATAAAAAAAGTTTATTTTAAATTTAAAGTGCACTGTTTTAATGTATTATGCGTCTACTGCAACTTTACCAAAAATGGTCAAATCTTGGTAATTGTCACGAAAGGTCTGCTTGGAATTTGGAAAGTCTGCTTGGTTGATTTGGGAATATAGTATTCTTCTATTTCTATTTTATTCAACTGTAATTGTCTGCTTGAAATTAATTTTGTAGGAAAGCAAATTTGTCATCAAATAAAGCTTGTAAAGTATTAAAAATATTAAGCGAACACTCTACCAATATTGAAGGTCCTACGCAGTCAGGAGTGTGTAAGGCAACCCATAAAGAAGCAGAATTGTTGAAGTTGCAGTTTAAAAACAGCTTACAAAATTTTGAATGGTGCATACATTTTGACAGAAAAAGAATAGAAGGAGAAAAACAAGTTGTTTTACTGAAAAACGTTGAAAAAGAAATTCGATTAGCCATATTGTCTCTGACAAATGGAAAAGCAGAGACAATATTTACAGCGAATAGGGCTGTTCTAGCTAAATAGGTACTCGTATTCGAGTAATTATTTGCGATACAAGGAATACAAATTCTGGCAGCAAAAATGGTGTGGTACGCAAGCTGCAAAAATTACTGTCAACAGAACAGTGGACAAATCCCTCAGTATATAGGCTGCCAGCTTTATGTTTTAGGCCTAGTACTCAAGCATGCTATGGATTCTGTTTTCGGCAGGGAAACGTCTAATCCAAACATTTCATATCCATTTGTTGCTGAAATTAGCGCAAATTACGAGTCACATAAAGAGTCACTTGATTCTCAAGATAGTAGTTCAGAAATCATGTGAGAAAACAAAGGATGGAAAGACGACATGAAATTCTTACATCGTTTGACGCAAGTCTTTCACTATTACGAATGAAATAAAACCTTTCCAGTAATTCACCTCCAGAGACTGACGGCTTTAAGTAATGCTCGTTGGAATTCAAAAGCAATACTAGCACTTCTGGCATTCCGGAAAATAGAAACGAGAAATTTTAACTTGTGTGTACTTTCATAGGGAGGACATGCATGGTCTGAAGTATGGTTTTCAGATCAAAGGGACTGGAAAATAGGAAAAGAGATTTTAGCACCTGCTTTGCATATATACACTGAAGCAGAAAGATGCTTCTTGAGGCACTGGGTTTGTGAAGATTAAGCAATACCTGGTATAGAACGAAGTAACTGCTATGCAGAAAGAGCTATACAAATAATGCAAGAAATTGTTCCACGTTGTGAGACTTCAAAGACACTATTAACTGTTTTATTCTCACTAATGATGAAGCATGAAACTTAATTTATGTTTCCTATGCTGTCCTTTATTATCATTTCATATTTTGGGCATCTCTATACTCATGCTTACATGCATTGCACTTGTTGTTCTTATGTAACTCTCCATTACAGTGTTGTGTTATATATATTAATATATAATATTCGTTTTATGGTTTGGTGGGGAAGGTTTTTCAAATATTTTCAGAAAAGGTTATTTGTGTCATAATACACTCATTAAAAGTCACCTTTTCTGGCCATGTAAATATGAGGTTACAAAAAAGTCATAACCCTAGTGTACATGTATGTGTTGGTGTACATATATTTGTTTGTGTACATGTATGTGTTGATATACATGTATGTGTTGGTGTACATGTATGTGTTGGTGTACATGCATGTGTTGGTGTACATGTATGTGTTGGTGTACATGTATGTGTTGGTATACATCTATGTGTTGATATTGTACTAGTCCATACATTTATATATTTCAAGAGCCGCATTTGACCATCAGAGGTACAAGTATTCGATATCTTCTATAGTAAAATGAAATTGCTAGACTAATGTATAGTCCTCGAACTGATCCATACTGAACTGCAATTTAAATATGTAGCTGTAAAACTTTAGCTGTCATTATAAGCTTAATGTACCTTGTGCAATATGTCGTGTTATCACTTTAACATTGATATATATCATGAACTACATTAACAATTGTTTAGTTTGCTGTTATAAAGAAGAAATTATGCAATTATTACTTAAACATTGATATATATATAATGAACTACATTTACAATTGTTTAGTTTGCTGTTATAGAGAAGAGATTATGCAGTTATTACTTAAACATTGATATATATATATATAATGAACTACATTTACAATTGTTTAGTTTGCTGTTATAGAGAAGAAATTATGCAATTACTTAAACATTGATATATATCATGAACTACATATACAGTTGTTTTGTTTGATGTTATAGTGAAGAGATGTATGCAGTAATTGTTTAGTTTGCTGTTATAAAGAAGAAATTATGCAATTATTACTTAAACATTGATATATATAATGAACTACATTTACAATTGTTTAGTTTGCTGTTATAGAGAAGAGATTATGCAGTTATTACTTAAACATTGATATATATATATATAATGAACTACATTTACAATTGTTTAGTTTGCTGTTATAGAGAAGAAATTATGCAATTACTTAAACATTGATATATATCATGAACTACATATACAGTTGTTTTGTTTGATGTTATAGTGAAGAGATGTATGCAGTAATAAAAAAATAAACATGAAATTGTAATGATTGGTTTATAACAAGAGATTTTTTTTTAAATTCCAGCATGAGATTGTTTATATAGGTCAGTCGTTGGCTATTGTTTATATAGGTCAGTCGTTGGCTTAAATCTTTTGAAAATTTTATTTATGTTCTTATTTATTTCTTCAAGTTGAATTTATTATTGCCCTTGAGAGAATAAACGGGAAAAATGTAATTTTAGACAACGTCGATTATTGGTGATGAAAACGCACTTTTGAAAATGAGAATTGATTACTTTCAGTCTCTCTCTCTCTCTCTCTCTCTCTCTCTCTCTCTCTCTCTCTCTCTCTGTCTCTGTCTCTCTCTCTCTCTAATCTCTCTCTCTCTCTCTCTGTCTCTCTCTGTCTCTCTCTCTCTGTCTCTCTCTCTGTCTCTCTGTCTCTCTCTCTCTCTCTCTCTCTCTCTCTCTGTGTGTGTGTGTGTGTGTGTGTCTGTGATTGCAATGCCTGAATATGAGTCCAATTTTGAAATCATTTTATAGGCTATGAGTATTTTTCTTTTATTTGGTGTTAAGTTGATGTTCATGAAATGATTATCTTTCAAATGGGTTTCTAATAAAAAAAAAAAAGCTTGAGTCTTTAGCGAAGGCAGAAACTGTGACAATGTTTACACATTGAGACAAGATTTATCCCCCCTTTCAACATCTCTGACTAGAGTTCCCGACTCTTGATTCGTTCCATTTTCTATCACCGTGGTCTATGGAGTACTTCACATAGTTATCAACATCTGGTCATTTTCTTCGCCAGCACCCACGCTATATGTTTTATCACACAGTCTTCATTACTGAGACATACACCCACGTTATATGTTATATAACATAGTCTTCATGACCTAGACATGAACCTACGCTATGTATCACAGTCTTTATTACCTAGACATACTTCCTCGCTATATATCACACAGTCTTCATTACCTAGACATGAACCTACGCTATGTATCACAGTCTTTATTACCTAGACATACTTCCTCGCTATATATCACAGTCTTCATGACCTAGACATACTTCCTCGCTATATATCACACAGTCTTCATTACCTAGATATACTTCCTCGCTATATATCACACAGTCTTCATTACCTAGACATACTTCCTCGCTATATATCACATAGTCTTCATTGCCTAGACATACTTCCTCGCTATATATCACAGTCTTTATTACCTAGACATACTTCCTCGCTATATATCACATAGTCTTCATTATCTAGACATACTTCCTCGCTATATATCACACAGTCTTCATTACCTAGACATTATTGATTGTTTACAGTTTAAAAATAGGTCAATAATTTATTTTTCTTCAAATTTTTTTTTAATTTAGTGGATTTTGTCACGATTTGGATAAAATTCCTTGCATATTTAGATAAATAATTTGAAGATACATTTTTAACTGAGCATTAAAGTGATATTGATTTAGATTTGAAATGCATTTTAATTTGCGTTTTATTGGAAATAGTCAGATAATGAATGAAATAACCAGGTCTGGTGGAAAAGTAAAGAAAAATGAGCTATCGGGTGGTGCCACAGTATATATATATATATATATATATATATATATATATATATATATATATATATATATTGGAATTCATTTATTAGTAAACATGTTTGTTATACTTTCTAAGATATGTTACCCATTTCTTTGTTTGATTGTAATAGAAATCAAGTTAAATTAGGTAAAGCTTTATTAAAATATTTTTTTTAAAAACAAAGAACCTTTTATTTTGACTGAGTTATCTTTCTTAACTCAAGATTGGGGAAGGGGTTTTAGTCACATTATTCAAGATCTAAATGGTTAATACTGTTTGTTGCTATCTAGAAAATACAATTTTTATTCTATTTTTCATTCTTATATCTTTTTTATGTTAGGCGAGAACTTACTACTTCGTTCGGAAGAGTTACTATTTAATTTGGTAAAATCCGGTTCCTGTTCCGATTCCGGCAGGATTAAAATATTAAATCCGATTCCGGTTCCGATTCCTGCAGGATCTAAAAATTGCAATCCGGTACAGCCCTATATATATCACATAGTCGTCATTGCCTAGACATACACATACGCTATATATCACAAAATCTTCATTGCCTAGACACTTCCTTCCCAAACACCCACGCTATATGTGCAGTCTATTACAAGTATCCTGCTATCTGATGATTGAATACGTTTTCTTTTCTTCTAAACTTGAACTTTTCTAACAACAATGAGGATGTGGGAAAAAATGAACGAGTTGTGGAAATTGTTTGGACAAAATAGTTTGATGTACAATAAAAATTCTGGCCTATAGATGTCATTCGTAGCACAAAGAGTAAATGGGGAGGGGATCGGAAATATTTTTAAAATTAGAAAAAAAATGTAAAAATCAGATCGAATGTCTGATCTGTAGACTCCAGGAGATAAACATATAAACATTAATTCATAGATAGATACACAGTTATTATAGATAGTGATACAAATAAATAGAAAGCTAATATAGATTAGTAGATAGATAGATAGGTGAACAAAAGAATTAGTACATAGTTAGATATTAATTACAGTACAAAATCACAAACAAATCCAAGCCTTCAATAAAGACTATTATTATTTACAATTATATTACAGTTAAAAAGATTTAATGCAATATTTATGGGAAGATAAATGGAACATCATTTTTTTCTACAATTATCTGTGTACACTACTTAGTGCCAGTAATATCTGTACAATTATCTATGTACGCTACTTAGTGCCAGTAATTTCTGTACAAATATCTGTGTACACTACTTAGTGCCAATAATTTTTGTGTACTATTTCCCACTATTAGCTTTTAGTAATGTATCACGGAATAAAATTTCTCTGTGATTCATCTACTATTTCAGTTTGTTTCAAAGTTTGTATTTGTTGGACTATGTGTAGATTTATGTAGATAAAGATATTCTAATCAGATGTTGCGATTCATTCACAGTTCTATGGTCCAGATGAAGGAGAAAAAAACTCTGTCCACTGGAAGAAATCTTGTCTGATTGATGTTGATATATTCGATCAGTTAAAATGAGACAATTGATCAGATTATTGATTTATCTGACGTGTTGAGATGTAGCTCTAACCAACAAATAAACACAATTAAACGCATGCACGTGTTGTGTATTCACAGCACTGAATATTTAAGGTCCAGTCAATATTTATAAAGATAAGTCGAGCTTTATTACAAGAAGAGAAAACTTCGATTTTCAAAATCAGTTCTAATACAGTAGTCTAGGTCACGGGTGGGCAAACATTTTAAGTCGCGGGCCACTAAAGGTTCATACATTTACTTCGCGTGATAAAAATTCTAGTAAAGGTAACAGATTTACTTCACGTGATATAAATTCTAGTAAAGGTAACACATTACTTCACGTGATATAAATTCTAGTAAAGTTAACACATTTACTTCACGTGATATAAATTCTAATAAAGGTAACACATTTACTTCACGTTATTAAAATGAAGATGCCATTGGAATACAGTTTATAAGCATAAAAGACTATCAATCCGTAGCATTTCGACTTTAATATATTATTTAGCTATTTTTAGAGGGTTTTTATAATTGAGCTAATTAAAAATGTCTATTATTTTCACACACACACAAACACACACACACACACACACACACACACATATATATATATATATATATATATGTGTGTGTGTGTGTGTAAGCAAATGTATCTATCTATCTATATCTATATATCTATATACATGGGCGTCGCTAGGAATTTTTCCGGGGGGGGGGGGCGGGGCAAATAACAACTTTATGACATTTTTTTCAAAATGTAGGGGGGGGGGAGCAAATGCCCCCCCTTGCCCCCCCCCCATGAATACGCCCATGCATATATATATATATGTAAGCAAATGTATCTATCTATATCTATCTACCTATCTATCTATATATATATATATATATATATATATATATGTGTGTGTGTGTGTGTGTGTGTTATTTGTTTAAAAAATTTGATGATATTTATATTTATTTCAGTAGCATCAGATTTCCTAAAAATTCAATGGGACTTGACATTCCAATTTTTTTAAATAAATTGTACTTATAACATGGGATACAATATTATGTAAGAGCTGAACCATACAAACTTGAAGTATCATTAATAATTACAGAATACCAAAAGCAATGTCATATATTACACAAACAATAGATCGACCAGTTTACACGAAGTCTTTTTTTTCTACTTTGACTTTGAGCCATGCCATCATTATTATCGTTTGACTCCGCAGACCCACGTAGGGATCTGAACTGGCTATTTACATGTGTGTGTGTGTTCGTCTGTGTCAGTGTGTATGTGAGTGTGTATGTGCATATTTAACGTAAAAGTAAAGTTCCCTTAAACCTAAAGGGCCATTGGGGCAGAAGAAGTGTTCATCTGTTTCTGTAACCTCGGCATATAAAGGCATTGTAAGCACAATGCCAAACCGCCTTTACATTTAAACTTGTGTGGACTTGTAGGACTTTGTGTGTGTGTGTGTGTGCTTTCGTGCGTGTGTTTGTGTTTGTGTGTGTGAGAGAGAGAGAGAGGAAGTTTTTTTTGCTGACGAAAAGAAATCCATGGAAATTCCAAGTCATAGAAAAAGTTCAACTACAAATTTCAATTTGGTAGATTGAGATCGCAATTTTTCTCCTGAAAACGCGCAGCCTAATGGTGGCTTAAAATAATCACAAGGAATAAGTCTGGCTTCACTATCTACTAAATGATGGAAGACTTTTGGATTGCAACGGCGAATACTTAGGAAAGTGTGAACTTTAGTCTGAAGAAAATTAGGATGAAATGACGAACCATGTATATTACAGTGTATTAACTAAAAGCTGAACCGAGGCTTGAATCAAAGACTGACTAATAAAGGAACTACAGGCTGCACAAATGTAAACATGAATAGCTGCGTGAACATTTTGCTTACATAGATGTAGGATCACATGTTTGCACAAATGAGTCAATAAAATCCTGAACAAAGGTATAAAAAAAATGGATAAACTAATATTTTATTTTCTACATGTTTGAACAAATGCATAAAAATTAGTTCATCAAGTTTAACGACTTATTGTGTCATGTGGTGTGAGAAAAATTTATTTGATTTTTTTTTTTTTTAAATAGTGCAATGTAAATGTAATTATAGACAGGGCCGGCAATAGGCCGATTGGATCGATTACTCCAATTGGGCCCTGGGCCCCGCAATTGACATTTAGCATTAATAGGAATAGTTGTAATTGTAAAAAAAATATTAGAAGAGGGGCGTGGCAAGCATCAGTTAAATTGGGCCCCGCAATTCGTAGGGCCAGTCCTGATTATATGTATATATATTTATTTTTCTATTCTCCGATTCTCTGTAAACATTAACGATTGATTAGTTCTATTCTTACAATTTCTTGAATTAAGTTCATGTAATAAATAATAAATCACACACAACTGAAGATGCCAAAGGCCAAGAAAACAATAAACAAATGACTGCACAGGTTGTTCTGATCTATTTAGACTCTGCAGGTCAAAAGATGTAGGCTACGTACTGAAACCATCGAGTATCAGTAAGCACATCAATCAAATAGAATAGAATATTTATCTGGTAATCCCTAACTGGCGTTCGTGCTTGCACGTGCAGGTCATTGATCAACGGCGTGAGTTCATCAGAAGTTACCACAGCTTAACTTGTGATGGATGTTTTTTGCGTTGTTGTTGAATAGACTTAAATATGAATAAAGGAAAGTATAATAGTATTATGAGCTTTGAGCATGAATGTACTAGATGTGAATAGACAGTCAAAGAGTATTATGAGCTTTGAGCATGAATGTACTAGATTTGAATAGACAGTCAAAGGGTATTATGAGCTTTGAGCATGAATATACTAGACTTGAATAAACAGTCAAAGGGTATTATGAGCTTTGAGCATGAATGTACTAGATGTGAATAGACAGTCAAAGAGTATTATGAGCTTTGAGCATGAATGTACTAGATTTGAATAGACAGTCAAAGGGTATTATGAGCTTTGAGCATGAATGTACTAGATGTGAATAGACAGTCAAAGGGTATTATGAGCTTTGAGCATGAATGTACTAGATTTGAATAGACAGTCAAAGGGTATTATGAGCTTTGAGCATGAATGTACTAGATGTGACTAGACAGTCAAAGGGTATTATGAGCTTTGAGCATGAATGTACTAGATTTGAATAGACAGTCAAAGAGTATTATGAGCTTTGAGCATGAATGTACTAGATGTGAATAGACAGTCACAGGGTATTATGAGCATTGAGCATGAATGTACTAGATTTGAATAGACAGTCAAAGGGTTTTATGAAGTTTAGGTAAGAATATATTAGATTTGACTAGACATGATACATTTTTATGGAGTTTATAGACTAGAGTGGAAGATGAACAGATTAAAGTTGATAATATTATTATGAAGATCCAATAGAAAATTTAAATTGTGTATTTTATAAGATTATTTATACTCAGTAAACAATACAATCATTTGAAAGATCTTCAAACATTGAAAATAATGTTTCTTTTTAAAGCCTTCTTTCATATATTTTTCACAAAGTATTCTCAAACATCAGCAATTCGTTCCCCACTAAGAAACCTGTTGTTTTCATTCCCCGCCCGTAAATTAAGAGGGGGGAAAAGTAAAGCTTACAATTATTTTTGATTGATTTTCGATAAAGGAAATACTAAAAATGTTGGTGACCCCCTGGCGCATTCATTGAGAAATACTGTTTTCCGTCTTCAAGGTATATCAAGTGATAATTATTAAAGTATCCAGGTGAATTACTGCACAGATTTTAAAACCATAAATGAAACCAATATCTATTGAGTTCATTAACTCAAATCTAAAAGAAATTTTAATGTTTATAGAAAGATATATTTGTTTACAGGTTTTCAAAGAGTCTAGTCATATGTAGGTTGTTTACTTAACGAACATTCTTTGTTATTGTACTTGATATTGACAATTGAACAGTCTAGGCATTGACCACTGTACAGTCTAGGTAGTGACCATTGTAAGTCTAGGCAGTGACCACTGTACAGTCTAGGCAGTGACCACTTTACAGTCTAGGCAGTGACCACTGTACAGTCTAGGCAGTGACCACTGTACAGTATAGGCAGTGACCATTGTACAGTCTAGGTAGTGACCACTGTACAGTCTAGGCAGTGACCATTGTACAGTCTAGGCAGTGACCACTGTACAGTCTAGGCAGTGACCATTGTACAGTCTAGGCAGTGACCACTGTACAGTCTAGGCAGTGACCATTGTACAGTCTAGGCAGTGACCACTGTACAGTCTAGGCAGTGACCACTGTACAGCCTAGGCTCCGAATTATTTGTACTAAAATGTGTTGTTTTCTTACTGTCATTCATATTCTCCATTCAGTTGTGAGAAGTCAGCACTGAGTTAAACGTCTCATGTATTTAGCTCAGTGAATGTCTCATGTATTTAGCTCAGTGAATGTCTCATGTATTTAGCTCAGTGAATGTCTCATGTATTTAGCTCAGTGAATGTCTCATGTATTTAGCTCAGTGAATGTCTCATGTATTTAGCTCAGTGGATGTCTCATGTATTTAGCTCAGTGTATGTCTCATCTATTTAGCTCAGTGAATGTCTCATGTATTTAGCTCAGTGGATGTCTCATGTATTTAGCTCAGTGGATGTCTCATGTATTTAGCTCAGTGGATGTCTCATGTATTTAGCTCAGTGGATGTCTCATGTATTTAGCTCAGTGAATGTCTCATGTATTTAGCTCAGTGGATGTCTCATGTATTTAGCTCAGTGGATGTCTCATGTATTTAGCTCAGTGGATGTCTCATGTATTTAGCTCAGTGGATGTCTCATGTATTTAGCTCAGTGGATGTCTCATGTATTTAGCTCAGTGGATGTCTCATGTATTTAGCTCAGTGGATGTCTCATGTATTTAGCTCAGTGGATGTCTCCTGTATTTAGCTCAGTGGATGTCTCATGTATTTAGCTCAGTGGATGTCTCATGTATTTAGCTCAGTGGATGTCTCCTGTATTTAGCTCAGTGGATGTCTCATGTATTTAGCTCAGTGGATGTCTCATGTATTTAGCTCAGTGGATGTCTCCTGTATTTAGCTCAGTGGATGTCTCATGTATTTAGCTCAGTGGATGTCTCATGTATTTAGCTCAGTGGATGTCTCATGTATTTAGCTCAGTGGATATTTCTTGAATTTAGCTCAGTGGATGTCTCATGTATTTAGCTCAGTGGCTATCTCATATATTTATGTTTCTGTTGCACAAAAGTGTTAGACCTGTTTAGCGCATGTCAGCATTATGACATACTCAAGCAGATGTCAACTCTATGACACATTCATTAAACACTGTCATTCTCTTTTTTTTTTTGGCAGATGCAACTCTGGAAAGATCGTGTGTGGTATGAAAGTTAAAATTATATTCAGAAATACTGACAGCTATTGACAGCAATCAATGTTAAAGTACGCCTTCTTGCCACCACCCACTGTCTAGTAGCATACAAATAAAGCAGCTTAAAAATAAAGACTTCTGGACAAACTATAATTATATTTATAGAACGTGGCACAATTTTCTCTCGTCTGTGTGTGATACGTATGGAAATTGTTCCGCAGTAAAAACCACAAGACTAACTATTGGTGATGCTAATTTTTTTAATTCACCAATTATCGCCATCTTCACAAGGTTGTGAAATAAAGATGAAAGGGACAGGTCAAAATGGAATGAAAAGAATTGAATGTAGAGATAATTTTTATTGAATAAATAGCTTTAAAATGTGTAGTGAAATTAAAAGCACTGCATGTAATTTCTGAAATAAAAACGAAACTTGAAATGAAGTAATGGCTTAGATCAGTGCTTCTCAAAGTGGTGGGCCGCGGCCCCCTAGGGGGCCGTGGACTGTCCGGAGGGGGGGCCGTGGAATTTCGAAAAATTATAAATTTAAGCAATCTAAACCAAAAAACAAAAAAATTGGAGGGCCGCGACATATTGATTGGCTTTCCAAGGGGGCCGTGACTTCAAAAAGTTTGAGAAGCACTGGCTTAGATCATACACATATTTATATAACTTTCATTCATATATAAGTGTTTGAAATTTCCAATCAATTAGGCTCAGAGAACTTGATGATAAATGATTTTAAATTCCCTGAAAAGATCCGTCTGTCTATGTGTCTATATATCTATGTATCTGTCAATGTGTCTGTCTATGTGGCTGTCTATTGACAGACAAATCGACTTAAATATAATCCTATTAAATAATTAATTACAATATAATGAAGCACTCTCTAGTAATGTAATTTGTTACATTTATTATTTTATTTATTTATTGACTATTTAATTGACAATGTTTTCTCTAAATTTTAATTTGTTAAATTGCAACATCAACTCCTGTGTGTGAATTAAGAACAACAATCTAAGCATGTGAAATAATACTTCTTATTATGTAATTAGCAATTTTAAAATTGATTATTCGTTACACTGCCTTTACGCAGTCCTTTAAATTTTATTAAAAATGGGAAATATCAACATTAACTTCCCATGGCGGAATAAATAGTTTTAATGCAATGAACAATTTATCTTTATGTGGGTCTGTTACATGGGCGTATTCATGGGGGGGGGGGGCAAGGGGGGCATTTGCTCCCCCCCCCCCCGCCAACATTTTGAAAAAAATGTCATAAAGTTGTTATTTGATACATAAACTGGTATTACGGTTTGATACATAAACTGGTATTAGAGTTTGACAAGATGCGAGGAAAGGTGTAAGTCACTGTTACAGGCTGAGGTCAGAACCGGACATGGGTTTGGTTTAGGTCCTAGCAATGATGAAATTTTTCACTTACCATGAGCCATACAGGAGGTCACTTGCAGCCTCAGTCCGGTTTGTTTTTTTCACTTTGTACTAATACTCACAAAATGGTGGATTTAAAGAGATTTAGCTAAAAAAAATGGAAATATTACTCTATTTTTAATTCATTAAACTTTGAATGTGAGCCACAATATGCTAATCGGATTCACATGAAACTCTTTTATTTACATTTGGCTACCACTGTATGAAACTCTATTGTTTACATTTGGCTACCACTGTATGAGACTCTTTTATTTACATTTGGCTACCACTGTATGAAACTCTATTGTTTACATTTGGCTACCACTGTATGAAACTCTTTTATTTACATTTGGCTACCACTGTATCAAACTCTTTTATTTACATTTAGCTACCGCTGTATGAAACTCTATTGTTTACATTTGGCTACCACTGTATGAAACTCTTTTATTTACATTTGGCTACCACTGTATGAAACTCTATTATTTACATTTGGCTACTACTGTATTAAACTCTATTGTTTACATTTGGCTACCACTGTATGAAACTCTATTATTTACATTTGGCTACCACTGTATGAAACTCTATTATTTACATTTGGCTGGCACTGTATGAAACTCTGTTATGTACATTTGGCTACCACTGTATGAGACTCTTTTATTTATATTTGGCTGGCACTGTATGAAACAGTTGACTTTAGCAAAAAAGGGGAAGTAATAGTCATATTATACTGGTCTCTACAATACACTTTGTAAATAAATGTATAAGTTATCTGCCCCATTTGTCATAGATAATCATTCCGTTACATTCACCGATCAGATTGTTATTATGGAGATTTAATATGGGTTTTAAGCTTGAAATATTTAAGTGTGGATCTGTGCCAGTTTTGGGTGATGCTAGAAAGATGCTGATATATAACATAAATGTTGTGCGACTGTTATAATTATGGAAATCAACATCAGTTACAGGGACAGAATTTAGAAAACGAAAGCTGAATGATTAGAAACATACATATAGCACCAGCAATTTGGTTGAGATTATGTCTCTTTTTTTATTCTGAACTATGTATTGAATATTGGATTGTATGAATTATGAGTGTATTTGTCATATTATCATGAATGGGTTTCAGTTCCCGTTTGTCATATTATCATGAATGGGTTTCAGTTCCCGTTTGTCATATTATCATGAATGGGTTTCAGTTCCCGTTTGTCATATTATCATGAATGGGTTTCAGTTCCCGTTTGTCATATTATCATGAATGGGTTTCAGTTCCCGTTTGTCATATTATCATGAATGGGTTTCAGTTCCCGTTTGTCATATTATCATGAATGGGTTTCAGTTCCCGTTTGTCATATTATCATGAATGGGTTTCAGTGTACATTCATAAGATAGAAATTATTTGACTCTTGCAGCTCGACTACATCCACAAATGAATGATAAATATATATTAGGGCTGTACCGGAACCCGATTCCGGTTCCTGTTAAGCCGGATTCCGGCACTTTTAACAAATCCGGTTCCGACTCCGGTTCCGGTTAAAATCTACCGGATTTAAGCCGGATTTCTTTGTTGTTTGAAATTTGTAATAAATTTTTTTAGCGCAACATAATTTTGACATATTAAGCGCTATAAAATTAAATTAAAACAATAACTTCATTTGCTTTTTTAAAACTACAGTAACGTTGATCGCTTTTAGTTATGTATGTAAGTACAAATATATTAAATAGGGAGATTTGAATCCTATTTAGTCTAGTAGTAATACGACACCTTACCTTCCGCTACTTTTGATTCCGTGTTTTCTTTAAACTATATTTAGCGATACAAGTTAAAGTTATACAAGTTATACATTCTTTAAAGAGAAGACAACGATCTATTTTTGGGTGATTACAGTTTAAAAGTAGGTCAATAATTTTTTTTTCGGCAATTTTTTTTTAATTTAGTGGATTTTGTCACGATTTGGATAAAATTCCTCGCATATTTAGATAAATAACGTGAAGATACATTTTTAATTGAACATTAAAGTGAGATTTGAAATGCATTTTAATTTGCGTTTTATGGGAAATAGTCAGGTAATGATTTAAAGGAAAGTATAAATGAAATAACAAGGTTTTGTGACGTCACTATGGAAAACTAAAGAAAATGAACTATCGGGTGGTGCCACAGTATATATATATATATATATATATATATATATATATATATATATATATATATATTTGAATTCATTTATTAATAAACATGTTTATTATACTTTCTAAGATATGTTACCCATTTCTTTGGTTGATTTTAATACAAATCAAGTTAAATTAAGTACAGCTTTATTAAAATAATCTTTTAAAACAAAGAACCTGTTATTTTGACAGTTGTCTTTCTTAACTCAAGATTGGGGAAGGGGTTTTAGTCACATTCTTCAAGATCTAAATGGTTAATACTGTTTTTTGCTATCTAGAACTTAAAAACTAAATTTTTATTATATTTTTCATTCTTACATCTTTTTTATGTTAGGCGAGAACTTACTACTTCGTTCGGAAGAGTTACTATTTAATTTGGTAAAATCCGGTTCCTGTTCCGATTCCGGCAGGATTCAAATATTAAATCCGATTCCGGCTCCGATTCCTGCAGGATCTAAAAATTACAATCCGGTACATCCCTAATATATATACAGAAGAAAGAGACAATAGAGAGATAGAACGACAATCAGAAAAAAAACAGACAGATAGATAGATATATAGTTAGGTAATAGACAGATAGACAGATATAAAACTCATAGAAGATCTGCAATAGGCTACCCCTGTAATAGAACTTGACTTTGTATCTAGAACCAAAGTATAAAGGAGTATGCCTGTATGACTAGCACAATAACCCACCACAATGTCTTTCCTCGACTAGTACCAGGCACCCGTCATAAATAGTTGGTTAGTAAGAATGTATGTCATTAAACAATACTGATGTGATGATTATGTTTAGGTGAGGATGACTGTATCTCGGCTCAATGATTCTATATCCGATCTGCATCATTAGCGGAGTCACGTTGTTTGTGTCTTGCCCTAAGTCCCTATTAAAGGAGGGTGGGGAAGGGGGGTTAATCACCATGCGGTGATGGTCAGGCCTGTGGTAGAGGTCAGCCGGAACATTGCCCCGGGACCCATCAAGCTTAACCCGTCCCCGTTTGTTAAATAACAGTCATCTGAACAAAATTTTAAGTATTGTAAATTTTATAGGGGCCCATATGTCAACGTTGCACTGGGGCCCGGAATTTCTCTCTCTCTCGCTCTCTCTCTCTCTCTCTCTCTCTCTCTCTCTCTCTCTCCCTCTCTCTCTTCAGCCCTGTCTATTAGAAGCTTGCGTAGCTGTGATTCAATCCCGACACTGTCACCAGACATATCGCACGGCGCTACACATGCTCGATTATAGCAAGTTAGTTACGCAAGATAAAAATGTTCGCCTCCTTGTCCTTTGTATACAGTGACATCACGTGAAAGTAAGAAGAGATGAATGTGAATGAAACACGCGAACAAATGAAAGAAACCTTCATCTGTTAAACACAATAAGGAGAACAATAGACATCGATTAAACACAATAAGGAGAACAATAGACATCGATTAAACACAATAAGGAGAACAATAGACATCGATTAAACACAATAAGGAGAACAATAGACATCGATTAAACACAATAAGGAGAACAATAAACATCGACGTAAATGGGGATAAAAAAAAATCCATGTTTTAAACAAACTCATTTCTTCTTAAAAAGGAAAAAAATACCCCCCCCCCCCCCCGGCTTAGATCACTAGCGCGTTTAACAAATAGACATCGGATAGAACTGTGGGCAAAATAGCAACTTACGGAATAAACATGTGTCAGTTTCATAAATAAATTGTTCGCTGCTTCAAGGGAAAAATAAACAGTAATCCAGTCAAGAAACAAAAGCAGTTGGTAATTTCTCTCTCAGAACACAACAACTGTACATAAATCAGTTCGGTCCACTGGAATCAAAAGGCTTTCCCCCGTACAGCTATCCAAGTGACCTTAAACTGGCCGACCGAACAAAGTCACAGAGCGGGAGTGGCGGCAAGAGAGGAGGCGGCTGGGTGAAGGGAGGGAGGGGGGATTTGAGTATTTAACTGTTTGCGGGCTCACGGCGAAAGTTGACGCCTGCTGGAGAGATTGAGTTAATGTCGGGGTTGGTCTCTGTGATGGGCCCGTGGGTGGTGGGACGCTAGACAGACATTGATAAGGTTATATCTCTAGACCCAGCGTTCATGATATCTCTTGTCCAGAATTAACAATGTTCACAATTACGCAATTACAATTTATGTAAACGAAGGTTTTACTTTTATATTTTCAGGAACTCAGTAAAAAGATAAAAGAAACGAGACGTTGTTTACCAGTCACTTATAAATTACTTCATTTTGTTTACCAGTCACTTATAAATTACTCCATGTTCTTTACCAAGTCACTAATAAATTACTCCATGTTGTTTACCTTTCTGGACATATCAGTAAGAAATGATGGGAATGTTAGATACAGTTGCTTCGACTAAATGTTAAAACTTAAATATTTAGTTTCTCTTTTCTAAGTTATCTTGTCTCACAATGATGGTCGTCGTAATGGATAAATAAACTTTGTCACCGTCTAGAGCCCAAACGTCTAGCACTACCCTTTTCCTATGGGCCCCAAGCCAAAGGATCCTTCCCACACACACACTTCATTAATAATGTCTATTAAATATGGTGCTAAAGGTGCCCCGACAATCTACTTTTTGCATGGTGCCCAAAGATGTCTTTGGAAGCTACTGCCTAGTGCTTCAAAGACTTGAACACTCTCTGCCTAGTGCTTCAAAGACTTGCACACTCTCTGCCTAGTGCTTCAAAGACTTGCACACAATCTGCCTAGTGCTTCAAAGACTTGCACACAATCTGCCTAGTGCTTCAAAGACTTGCACATACTCTGCCTAGTGCTTCAAAGACTTGCACACTCTCTGCCTAGTGCCTCCAAAGACTTGCACACACTCTGCCTAGTGCTTCAAAGACTTGCACACTCTCTGCCTAGTGCCTCCAAAGACTTGCACACACTCTGCCTAGTGCTTCAAAGACTTGCACACACTCTGCCTAGTGCTTCAAAGACTTGCACACTCTCTGCCTAGTGCCTCCAAAGACTTGCACACTCTCTGCCTAGTGCTTCAAAGACTTGCACACACTCTGCCTAGTGCTTCAAAGACTTGCACACACTCTGCCAAGTGCTTCAAAGACTTGCACACTCTCTGCCTAGTGCCTCCAAAGACTTGCACACTCTCTGCCTAGTGCTTCAAAGACTTGCACACACTCTGTCTAGTGCCTCCAAAGACTTGCACGCACTCTGCCTAGTGCCTTCAAAGACTTGCACACACTCTGCCTAGTGCCTCCAAAGACTTGCACACTCTCTGCCTAGTGCCTCAAAAGACTTGCACACACTCTGCCTAGTGCCTTCAAAGACTTGCACACACTCTGCCTAGTGCCTCCAAAGACTTGCACACACTCTGCCTAGTGCCTCCAAAGACTTGCACACACTCTGCCTAGTGCCTTCCAAGACTTGCACACACTCTGCCTAGTGCCTCCAAAGACTTGCACACACTCTGCCTAGTGCCTCCAAAGACTTGCACACACTCTGCCTAGTGCCTTCAAAGACTTGCACACACTCTGCCTAGTGCCTCCAAAGACTTGCACACACTCTGCCTAGTGCCTCCAAAAATCAAAGATATTATTTTATTTGTATACATTTAGGTATAATTATAGTCTTTCCATGTGCTAAAGCAAACAAAAAACGCGAAAGAAGAGTCGTAGGACTTACTGACTGTTGTATGGCATGGTCATTTGTTTTCTGTGTATGTAAGATGTCTAAAAAAATTAATTAATGACGTCCTACACACACATGTCACTGCCCTATAAAAAAAGTGAAAGAACTGTAGTAGGTTTAGTCATAGAAATGTGAACTAAACTGTCAGGCTGCTTGTATGCCTTAAAATGGTGTTTACTTTAATTTCATAGCCAGGATATTTCGTTAGGAAAATCGCCAGCTATCTTGTGCCCCATCTCGTATTAATCGTCATTAAATCTAGGGGCCCAATTCACATATGTCCCCTTAGAATCTGTCTAAGACCCCAGAAGACATAAGAAATAATCTGCCAAAATGAAAAAGAAATTGTTCCCATAAAAATAAATATCATAATATCAACATATCCCAATAAAAAAACAAGCAATTTAAGTCTTTTCCGTTTCGGACAAAGGACATTTTAGAGCATTTTCGCCGGTTACGCCGGACGAAATCCGTATTTTTTCCCGTGTTTTGATAAATAGAGAGGGAAGTAATCATGTTGAATAACTGTTACAAAAATAAATAATGATTACGCCCCTTTGATTAGCTTTTATTATTTATATTTAAAATATAAGCAAAAACAGTACGTAGGAAAGTCTTATATTCGGCCCTGAGATTTAAGATCGCGAAATGGACTTTTGATGTACACTTGGCAGGCCAAGACCTACAAAATGATATATACATCATGGGTCTAGGACTTATGGTTGCTGAGATCTAGGGCGCTCCTTTGTTAATATAGCTTATATAGTAAAAAACGGTACTTTATAAGCCCCCTTTTACGACCCTCAGAGGTCAGATCGCGAAACGGACAAGTCATTTCTTGGCAGGCCAAGACCTACAAAATGATATATACATCATGGGCCTAGGACTTCTGGTTGTTGAGATCTAGGGTGATGACGGACATACAGACAGACGGACAGACAGACAGACAGACAAAACGGGGACAATAGAGCATTTTTTTTTCGAAAATGCTCTAAAAAAAAGATTTAAAAATAGTGTAATTTTTAAAAATTTTCTTTATGTCAACGACGAGCTATCAATCAGAAGATATCAATAATTGAAATGTTTGTAATGGTACTTGTTTATTGCGACAGTTGTTTCAAACAGGTGTTTGTAATGTTACCTGTTTATTGCGACAGTTGTTTCAGGCAGGTGTTTTATTTTTCCTTGAAATGAAATAGTTTATTAATGAGCTATCGATCATTGTTGTACAGCCCACACCCCCGTTCAATCACTCGTCCAGTATTGTGTCACTGAGTTCTACGCCTCGTGTTTCATGTTAAATGAACGGCTGTGTCCATCGCTGAATTACTTGGCGACCTATTTTCTAAACGGCAACAAGTATTTTTTTTAATGTTTTTCTATTATTATTATTATTTTTTTAATTCTTTACATTCCATTTTAAATTATTTATGTCTACATTCTACTAAAGGCTGCTGTCTAACGTAATTACACGATAGCATATTAAATTAAAAGATTGGTACACTTAATAAGTTTCGCGTTTATATTATAAAGTATTGTTTCATTGTATTGTAAAATATCACTTTGTGGTTTTACAACGCGCAGGCCTAATGTTTTGTGGTAATAATATTATGTAATTATGTCACTGCTTTATAATAGTAATTATAGACTTTACATTGTAGGCCCCTACTAGAGATAATTGGAATTGATACCTTAAGCCAGTAGTTCTCAGCGTGTTGTCTGAAGAAGGCTGCTCCAGAAAGCCACCTTCAGTGTTCCGCTAAAACTGTAATTTACTATTTGACAGCTGATCCAAACTAAACATAAAAAAAGAATGACCACAACACAATAGATGTATAACGCCGAGCTATGAAAGGCCCCTAGGACGAATGGTTTGAGTCAGAAAACTCTGTTTAATATTGAGTAATATATATATATATATATATATATATATATATATATATATATATATATATATATATATATATACTAGCTGTACCCTGCACAACTTTTGCATAGAGTTATATCCCCTTGGGTTTCTTCGGTAGGCTAGGTTTTTTTTGGTTACGGGCAGATCCGACTTTTTCATGATTGTATTTTAAACTGCAATACTGTTGTATTAATTCTTTACTTTCGATTTACCGCAGAGCCCAAATCACTATTATTTTATTATATATATATATATATATATATATATATATATATACATATATATACACACAAACACACACACACACACACACACACATATATATATATATATATATATATATATATATATTAGGGTGGGTTGAAAAAGAGAAAATATTGGAATAGCATTACGGAACTCCGTATTTATTTGATAAATGACCTCTGAAATAATGAACAAAATTTTAAATTGTTTTTGTATTACAGGAAGTGCCCCATTTTTAAATTTGAAAATTGCGTTAACCAGCATTTTCAGCTTGATGCATTCTATTATTACTTGCTTAATTTTAAGATTTAGTAACTATGTTATGCTTTTAATTTGTATGCCTGTTGTTTATTTATATTGCAGGTTATTTATTTAGAACAATAAATTGAATGTTTTGTAACTTAATGGCCACAAGAAGCGTAACACGGCACTCAGTATTTGGCGATGCCGGTGAACTTCCTCACAATGTACTGCCAGCAAATCGTCAAGTTGAGCAGCATTTCTTGCATATGAAAAAAAGAAAGAATGATTCCAACAAAGACAAATACAGAGCTGTATCAGATGCTGTTATCAGTCTGTGGAACAAAGCTTCCATTCCAACGATGCACTACCGATCTGTAATCAAACGTGTGGAAACAATGATTTCAACAGGTTCAGAACTGTCTCGTTCTAAATCAAGTTCAGCACGTCAGTCTACCTTTCTGGCCACTTTGGACTCATTGTTTGATATAGCTGCATGTAAGTGCAGTATGTCTTATGACAATTCTACGAAACAAGTAAGCATATCTTGTAACTGTCCTAGAAATTTGAAAGTTCCACCAGATGAACTGTTGTTTTTATATGATCAAAGAAACTCTCGCAAAATGTTTATGGCAAATATAGACTTCCAAGCAACAACCAGATTGCAGAAGCGTTTACAACGAAAAATTGAAGAAGAAACAAGATGTAAAATGCCAAGAAAATTTTCAAGCGCTGAGAGTAACTTAAATCTTAGTGAAGAAGAATCTAGTAACAGTTGTGCAAGTGACCAAAGTGTTGCAGAGGACAGCGATGACGAGGTACTTCATGATAGTGATGATAAATCCAGTAGTATTGATGATGTAGCTAGTGATGATATATCCAGTCGTAGTGATGATGATGTAGCTGAAGGTCAGATGCGAATACCCCTTCCAAATTTAGCAAAAGAAGCAGACAGATATGGCATATCAGACAGAGCTGCAGCATCCCTAGCAACAGCAGTGCTTATCGATGTTGGCTTCATAACCAAACAGAATCAAAGCTTTGTGATAGACAAGAATAAAGTACATCGTGAGAGCCTGAATTTAAGAAAGGGTTTGCAACGTGATATGCGACAGTCACCAAAAGGTATCACAAGTATTTACTTTGATGGTAGACGAGACACCACTTTGGTCAAAGTAAACAGAAGTGGCAAGTGGTATGGTGGCACTACTGTTGAAAATCATTGTGTTCTAGTTGAAGAACCAGGTAGTAGCTATCTGACACATGTGACGCCTTCATCAGGCAGAAATACTGATATTGCTAACAGTATTGTAACTGTAATTAGAGAGAAAGATGCAAGTGATAGTATCTTAGCAATAGGCTGTGACAGTACAAATGCAAATGTCGGCAGTAAAGGTGGAGTAATCCGTCATCTAGAGGTGGCTTTAGGACGTCCTCTGAATTGGTTCATATGCTTGCTACACACAAATGAACTACCACTGCGCCATCTGTTTACAACACTGGATGGGCCAACATCTGGAGCAACGAGTTTCAGTGGTCCCATTGGTCGTGAACTTCATCATTGCGAACGGAAACATATTGCTAATTTTACAAAGATCACAAGTCAACACAGTATGGCTGTGTTAGATGAGGATGTGGTAGCTGATCTCTCATGTGACCAGAAATATTTATATGATATTGTAACAGCCATTAGAACTGGCGTTGTTTCTGAAAATTTATCAGCTAGAAAGCCTGGTCCCCTAAATCACTCACGATGGCTTACTTTTGCCAACAGGGTTTGCCGCCTGTATGCCGCTACAGACAATCCTTCTGCTAACATTTGCATCATCACACACTTCATTGTAACTAACTATGCTGCAAACTGGTTCAACATAAAGCACAATCCCTCGTGCACATATGGCGCAAGACATGTCTATCATGCAACTCAACTTCTCAAAGAACTTTCCAGTGAAACTGCTGCTATTGTCAAGCCCTACATTAGTCGCAGTGCATATTTTGCTCACTCAGAAAATATTCTTATTGCTATGCTGGCTGATTCAGACAAAAGTATTCGATCAAGAGCAGTTGATATTATACTCCAGCAAAGACTCCAGGCATCGACAGCTGCAATACGTCTGTTTAAAGTTCCGCCGATTAACTATGATGCAACAAACTACGTTGTTCTGATTAACTGGGAAGATATCCAGGAGCCACCACTCACGATGAAGCTGACAGATGATGATATTGCTAAATTCAGCAATGAGCCACTCACTTTGAATTACAAGAACCACACTCAAGGAGTGGAACGTTGCATAAAACTGGTTACAGATGCCTCAAAAGCTGTTTATGGTTTTGAGGCCAGAGATGGTTTTATTCGTGCACGAGTAAATTCCCGCAATGTAATGCCTCGTTTTGATTTAAAACAAGATTATTGTGATAACTTTTTGCAGTAACGATTTGTTAGAAAAGGACATACCTATATTCTGTGAGTAATTACCATTGCTTGACTGTTTATATTTGCATACAATATTGATTTACGTTAGGTGTGTCTCATTATTTGATAAGTCTGCTGTGGTTGTCAATACTATTAAAGCGAATATTTTCTAAATTAAAAATGGGGCACTTACAAGTGTCCAGAACTAATTTCTTTGTGATTTTCTTTGGCTTCACATGCAAACGCAAAGTTTTCCTGAGTTCCGTGCCACACTTTTATTTTCAACCCACCCTAATATATATATATATATATATATATATATATATATATATATATATATATATAATCATACAGTTAAGACAAATGCTTTTAATAAAAATATTTAAAATCAAGACTGAAACTATACATCTTTTACATGGCTTTACATCAATTTCAATCTATAGACTTACAGGATTATGTTCTGTTTATTTTTGTGTTGACCTATTGATATCCAGTCGTGTGCTTTTACTGCTCAGCTACGTTGAACTTTATCATGAGTCATCAATAAACTGTTGAAGATATCTTGTTGGAATTGAACGCCTATTAGGTAGACAACTTTATACATAAATGACAAAAATGTCCATGTATCCATGACGTCATCGCCACACAGTTAAAAAAAAATAAATAAAAAAGCCTTCAGTCATATGATCCATTGATGAGTCACAACATGATCCATTGAGTCACATGATACTGTCTCTACAAAGTAACATCTCTCTAGCTGATCTATACATCTGCTCGGGTGTTCAATACACAATTTTTGTGTTCACATCTACAAAATGTTTTTTCTGTGACATGGAATGAAAATAAAACGCCGTCTACAGTTGAGGAATTTATTCTTTTTACATTTATTTTTCTGTCTATTTATATCTAAATTTGTATTTCAAAAAAAAAAAAAAAGAAAAATTGTTCGATTTTGTCTGCAGCATTTCAAGCTGACCTGATTCTGGTGAAACTTACAAACAAAAATGTGTGTATACTGCTTGTGGCCACTGCAATGGCGTGAATAGGCGAGGGTGCCTCTCTTTATATCTATGGGAGAAAGTCTTTATATCTATGGGCGGCACTCTTTATATCTATGGGCGGGACTTGTTTATCTATGGGCGGCACTCTTTATGTCTATGGGCGGTACTCTTTATATCTATGGGTGACACTATATCTATGGGCGGTACTCTTTATATCTATGGGCGGCACTCTTTATATCTATGGGCGGTACTCTTTATATCTATGGGTGACACTCTTTATATCTATGGGTGGTACTCTTTATATCTATGGGCGGCACCATGTTTATCTATGGGCAGCACTCTTTATATCTATGGGCGGCACTATGTTTATCTATGGGCGGTACTCTTTATATCTATGGGCGGCACCATGTTTATCTATGGGCAGCACTCTTTATATCTATGGACGCCACTCTTTATATCTACGGACGCCACTCTTTATATCTACGGACGCCACTCTTTATATCTACGGGCGCCACTCTTTATATCTACGGACGCCACTCTTTATATCTACGGGCGCCACTCTTTATATCTACGGACGCCACTCTTTATATCTACGGACGCCACTCTTTATATCTACGGGCGCCACTCTTTATAGCTATGGGCGGCACTTACTGAGCTAACAGCCGGGAGCGGAATTTTCAACATTTTAGCACTTGGTAGGAAAGGGGATTAAGTTTTGCTTTCCGTCCCAGGCGTCACTATCGCTTGTAACGCCACAGGTCGAATGGAGACCAGGACCCAATCAACTCTTGTAGGATACAGTTGTGTGCATACAATATTGTTTTTAAGACAATTATCTTTTACTTATGTGTATACTGAATTAGTGCACATAATTCTAAGTGCGTATACGACATCGTTGCACTCAATGCACATATTTTTAAAGGTATTTATGTCTGTACACAGTTTAGATAGACTCCAACATACTCCCATAGACTCCCACATACTCCCATAACTCCCACATACTCCCATAGACTCCCACATACTCCCATAGACTCCCACATACTCCCATAGACTCCTTCATACTCCCACATACTCCCATAGACTCCTTCATACTCCCACATACTCCCATAGACTCCCACATACTCCCATAGACTCCCACATACTCCCACATACTCCCATAACTCCCACATACTCCCATAGACTCCTTCATACTCCCACATACTCCCATAGACTCCCACATACTCCCATAGACTCCCATAACTCCCACATACTCCCATAACTCCCACATACTCTTATAGACTCCCATTACTCCCACAGACTCCCATAACTCCCACATACTCCCATAACTCCCACATACTCCATTGACTGTGACATACTCCCATAGACTCCCACAACTCCCACATACTCCCATAGACTCTCCAATACTCCCAGAGACTCCCAAATACTCCCATAGACTCCCACATACTTCCATAGACTCCCATAATTCCCACATACTCCCATAGACTCCTACTTACTCCCATTTACTCATTCATACTCCCTTAGACTCCCACATACTTCCACATACTCCCATAGACTCCCACATACTCCCACAACTCCACCATGCTCTCTTAGACTCCCATAACTCCTACATACGCCCATAGACTTTCCAATACTCCCAGAGATTCCCAAATACTCCCATAGACTCCCACGTACTCCCATAGATTCCCACATACTCCCACATACTCCTTAGACTGTCACATAGTCCCATATACTCCCACAACTCCCGCATACTCCTATAGACTCTCCAATACTCCCAGAGATTCCCATATACTCCCATAGACTCCCACGTACTCCCATAGATTCCCACATACTCCCACATACTCCCACTTACTCCCAAAGGCTCCCTCATACTCCCATAGACTCTCTCAAGCTCCAAAAACCCCAATAACTCACACATACTCTAATATCAGTACATTGTGTATTTAATGTCAGTAAAATGTGTATTTAATACTGGTGAATTGTGTAATTAATATCGGTGCATTTTTTATTTTATATCGGAGCATTGTGTATTTAACATCGGTACATTGTGTATTTAATATTGGTACATTGTGTAGTTAATATCAGTACATTGTGTATTAAATATCGGTACATTGTGTATTTAATATTGGTACATTGTGTAGTTAATATCAGTACATTGTGTATTAAATATAGGTACATTGTGTATTAAATATCGGTACATTGTGTATTTAATATTGGTACATTGTGTAGTTAATATTGTTACATTTCATAGTTAAAAGTGTCACATTGCGTTAATTATGCAGGAACATTATGTATTTAATATCAGTGCATTGTGTATTAAATATCGGTGCATTGTGTATTAAATATCGGTGCATTGTGTATTTAATATAGATATATTGTGGAGTTAATATCGGTACGATGTGTAATTTTTAACGGCACATTACGTAGTTTATATTGGAACCATGGGCGTATTCATGGGGGGCAAGGAGGGTATGGGCATTTGCCCCCCCCCCCTACATTTAAAAAAAATGTCATAAAGTTGTTATTTGCCCCCCTGGAAAAATTCCTAGCGACGCCCATGGTTGGAACATTTTGTTTTTAAGATCGGTACATTGTGTATTTAATATTAGTACATTGTGTCTTACTATAAGTACATTCTGTGGTTTATAGTGGTACACTGTGTAGTTTATGTGGGAGTATGTGGGTGTCTATGGAAGTATGAGAGAGTTGTGGGTGTCTATGGAAGTATGAGAGAGTTGTGGGAGTCTATGGAAGTATGTGGGTGTTGTGGGAGCCTATGGGAGTATGTGGGTGTTGTGGGAGCCTATGGGAGTATGTCGGAGTCTGTGGGAGTCTTTGGGATAATATGGGAGTCTATTGGAGTATATGGGAGAATGTGTTAGTCTATGGAAGTATGAGGGAGTTGTGGGAGTCTATGGGAGTATGTGGGAGCCGGTTCCTTTGTGTAAGAGCAGTTCATTTCCAAGACTTCATATACATATTATAATTTCTCCTTTGTGTAAGAGCAGTTCATTTCCAAGACTTCATATACATATTATAATTTCTCCTTTGTGTAAGAGCAGTTCATTTCCAAGACTTCATATAAATACCATAATATCTCCTTTGTCTAGGAGAAGTTCATTTCCAAGACATTATATACATATTTTAATATCTCTTATATGTAGGAGTTAGAACAGTCTATTTCAAAGACTTATTATAAACTTTCTGGATCTGGCAGGGCAGGAAGACGGTGAGATTGTAAAATAAAATTTAACGAGCTCATTTACAGCGGCCAACGAAAGATGAGAGAATAATGAGACATCGTGGCAAGTCATTCTCATTCAGTAACTGAGAGATAAGAGCGTTAAAATGTGCCAGGGATTTGTCGAGAAGGGCGGCCAAGTATCCGACACACAACAAAATTTACTAGAGAGTAGAGAAAATGTCCTTGAACTAAGTTTATTCAAACCAAAGCCAGAAAATGAAATAGTTTAGTACTTAAATAAACTGTTGTACCCAGAAGACCTTTTTTTCAAATTTATAGCAAACTGGACTTTTTTGTTTTTAGACAGCAATGCTGTGTTTTAGTTAACGACCAAACAATGAAACTGAATGATACATGGCATAACGTGATTTAGCCAATGAAAGAATCACTATAATTTATCGCTGATCAATGGGTTATGACTAATTAAATAAAAAAAACAGTTGAACTTAGCTTCACAGAATGGGCGTACTGTAACGAAAAACGTTGGGCGCACGAACACAAACATCCAGACCTTTATAACATGCTCTAATTTATATAAATGAAAACCTGTTTAAAATAATTTCACTATATTAATATATTGATTCAATTGACTTTACTAGTATTACATTCTATATCATGAGTTTAGGTTATACAACACTAGAATTAATTTTACTTTAATTGTTAAAATTTGATGATTCTAATACTGTAATACAAACAATCACATAATATAAAACATGCTTCCAACGTTTTTCTTTTTTATAAAAATCAGACGCTCTTATAAAGTCTATTACTATTACCATCTTACCAATTCATTCAGAAATTATTTTCTGCTTTTTAGTACGCAAGAAAAACGTTGTTTTTTTATAAAACATTTTTTTTTTATAATGTAATTTTTATTGTTATGCATACGTACGCTCGGTCTACCGTCTATGTTAGACGATTATGTATATATAGATGTGACTATTCAGCTACCTTATTGTAGGTTGTCTATCTGATTTATAATATGTTGAGCTGCTGAAATAATTGCATTTGTCACCCCTGTTTACAGTTCATTTATTATCTTTAACAAAGCACAGCCTCATTTCAAACATTTCATCTGCCCCGCCCACCCCCCCCCTTCCCCCTGACCTGTTATTCTGAATATGCATTCGTTCATAACATTTTTACAAATCTTTATTTTGTTACTTACATTTGCTCCTATATTGGGTAATTGTACCACGGCGGTTTGCTGTGGCGTAACTAGTCGGGTGCGACTGTGGCGATCAACGCCCGGCGACACCTAATTTGTCGCTAGAGGATGCGCCTTTTTTTCAAAATTGTACTATTCTTTGGCAATGTCAAAGGCGGCACTTTTTTCAGTTTTGTCTTCGGGCGCCACAGATGTTAGTTACGTCACAGCTATCTTCCACCCCCTTCACACGTTCTTCACCTCGTCACCCCAAACACCAAGGGTGATTCTAGTTTGACAGCTTTTTACGCTAACAGACCAAGGGCGACCATTCTGTTTTTTGTTATTTACTAGTAGTTGATTATCTCCCTTAACAAGAAACATGTATTTAAGTTTTGCACTTAATAATTTGATGTTAAACATCAATTCTTAAATGTACCCCTGGCAAATTTCAATGATGTTTATTCTCTCTCAGCAGAACCTTTCTTATTATTTGAGATTGAAAACTTAAACTATACTATATGAAAGACAGTGCTCCGTAACCGGTGTCCCGCGGCAAATGAAAAGATATCCGCATTTAAAGTTTATGTGGAATCATGTCCATGACACTTTTATGGTTTTGCAGCAATATGACTACATTGGGATTAAACTAATCAGTGGATAGAGGAATACACTGAAGATAACAAAGTGAAGATTTGTATGGGGCAGTGATTCGTGATGAAGGTTATCAATAACAATTATACTATCTGCTTATGTAGAGAACTTTGTCAGTGGCCCTACAACTTGTTGACCCCCCTGTCGGCGTTGATTTCATCTTACTGCAAATATTGGGACCAATGGAAATTCAGAGGGGGGCCCCAGTCTGTCAGGGGCCCAACATTTTTCTAGCTGCGGACCTGACAGCTATCACCTCACAATTATCCCAGCACTGCATCTAAAGCTTTCGACATAACGTGTCTGAGGAATTAAGTTTCTTTGCATTGTTTGTTGAGTCAAAGGATCCAGTAACATCCCCTCAATCTCGTGCCCAGCTAACCCGAGCCCATTTCATGTCACACTATCTCACTTCTCAGTTGGGCGACATTCTCTTATTGATGCTCGCCGTTCTTAGGCATTAAGAATTCACTCCTAACCTCATATCTGGAGCGTAATACGTATATGTAGAGCAGGGAACTGAAGTACCCCGTATATGTAGAGCAGGGAACTGAAGTACCCCGTATATTTAGGTTAAGATGACGAGATGCAACATCATGGAAAAATTGAGAGAATTATTTTTAGTAATTATCAAGTCAATATTTATTACTGATCATATACTTCATTAACATAGATCTACAAATATATTGACTACGATTGTAAGGAGTAGTTGTTGTTTTTATTTTACACATATGTTTATATATTTGAATATGAAATGTTGTACAATTTACACATATGTTTATATATTTGAATATGAAATGTTGTACAATTTACACATATGTTTATATATTTGAATATGAAATGTTGTACAATTTACACATATGTTTATTTATTTGAATATGAAATGTTGTACAATTTACACATATGTTTATATATTTGAATATGAAATGTTGTATTTATATATTTGAATATGAAATGTTGTACAATTTACACATATGTTTATATATTTGAATATGAAATGTTGTATTTATATATTTGAATATGAAATGTTGTACAATTTACACATATGTTTATTTATTTGAATATGAAATGTTGTACAATTTACACATATATTTCACAAATAGAACATAACTATCAAAGTTTTAAAGTCTAGTACACCTTTTAACTAAATATGTGATGACTAATTAACTAACAAAGGAAACTTTTAAATGCTCAACTAATACCAAACCGCTACCCCCCCTTCCCCCCCCCCCACCCCCAAAAAAAAAAAAACAAAAAGGAACTGTGAATCTGTCAATGAATTATTTATTTTTTCAAAAGTCATATTCACAAGGTGAGTTATAAGTCAAGTTGTGCTCATTCCTTGTCAAATGAAATAATCTTGACCTTTGCCTCACTAGCTGTTTAGTCGTTCCTGAAGTACACAGGTATCAAAAACAGCACGGTGAAGATGGACGTGGTCAGCAGCACCAGGTACACCAGGAAAAGAAACTTGTCCACAACCTCTGCAACGTAAAACCACCGCCGCTTCATCATGTACACGTTGTCGGTGGTCATCGCGTTGTTGAGACCGTCCGAAGTCTCGCGACTGGAGTTCCGCGAAGTGTCAGAGCTTACTTCCTTCGCGGATGTGTCGCTCGTCTTGGACTTGCGCAGCCTCATCTCAATTTCTCCTTCGCTGTGGGGGTGTGGCGTTTTGTGAGGATCGTAGCAGTGTCGCGGCGGAGTGTGTGTTGTGGAGTCGTCCGATATCGTAACGTTTTTACATTTACCGGATCTGTTATCTTTCATCTTTCCTCGCCTCGCGTTTTCGTCACCAGCGCACGCCTGCTGGGAGTCGGCGTCACCGGCTCCCGGGGAGGACTGACCCTCGTGAGAGCCCGTAGGGCAGGACTTTGTTTTCTTGTCTTTCCCAGGCTCGCCGTAGTTGGGCAGCGCTGGGAGGACCACGGGCTCGCTTCCGAAGTAAGTGGTGCACACGACTTTCCCAATGAAGTGGTGGCAAACGGCGAACAGCCAGGCGGGCACGTTGGGGCAGGGGCAGTCGTCCCCTCGTTTCTTGATGTTCATGACGATGGTGGCCATGATGAGAGACACGCAGTTGAAGGTCATCACAATCAACATAAAGACGCCTGCAGAGTAGAAATAATCAGACAGAAAAATACAGAAATGATTAAATTGTGTTGTTGCTGTTTATAGAAAAACATGTTCAGGGGCTAAGCTAACAGAAACTCGGGATTAACGCCACACCGGCCATGATAGCTCCGAGGCAACAAATTCATTATATGTAAATCTCCGTTAATAAAGTCAAATCTGATGTCTTAAGTATACCCAGATGCTAGGTGATTAGTGGAATAGGCACTAGTTTATGAAAATGGTTATCAAACAACTATAGATAGTCAAGGCCGTACCCAGGATTTAGTTTGGGGGCGGGGGGGCTGTGCGGAGAGTTTTATATAAGAAAAAATTGGAACGCAGTGATACAGAGTATATTTTATAATAAAATTTGATTTTTAGAACTAATTGGGGGGGGGGGCTGCAGCCCCCCTCCCTGGGTACGGCCTTGTAGATAGTTATTGGTGTGCATTATCTTATATTTATGTTCTTACTTTGTATAGGTGTGTACAGCATGCAATTATAGCTCAACATAACTCAGTGTGTATAATATGATGAACCTAGCCTACAGCTCATTTAGTATTGGTGTGCATGGTATGCAATTACAGCTCTACCTAAATCGGAGTGCGCATGCCTACTTCTCACCTAGTATTGGCGTTGAGTTTGTATCCGGAACATTGTCCGCTATACGAAGTTGCAGCACGTAGAGAGTTAAAAACACAGTCAGCCCGATGGCCATCTTTTCTCCCCGGTCACAGGGCAGCAGGAACGAGGCGAGGGTGAGTACACACAGCATGATGGTGGGAGCGATGACTATGTAGTCGTAGTACAGGGACTTTCTTCTCAACTGGAGCCTCAGCTCCACCATGGAGTGGCGCCCACCACCCGCGCAGCAAGAGCTGTCCATCACATCACGTGATAAACTGACATTCCTCAAGTCATACCTGGATACGTCATACAAGGAATTAAAAATGAACTGGATAAACATGACTGCAAATAAATAAAATTTAAATATTCAAGGCTATTAAGAAACATTCAAAATGATTCAAATACAAAATGCTTTTTGGTTTAGCCTTAAGTGTTACAATGAACGAAGGATGCGATGGTTAATTTATGTTCATTAAACTTTATGCCTTTTCAAAAAGTAAATAACAAATATGTTTTGCTTTTTATTACAATTCATTTATCTCTAACACCACTATATATGGAATTGATTTAAGCATTCTGCAATAGAGAAAACTTGATTTATACCAAATAAGTATTTTGTAAGATATTTTTTTATTGAAAGAATAATGAATTGATGTGAAATATTGGATTGCACTTTATGTACAGATGGATGTTTACAAAGTAATGTGTAAAGATTATAAGGGGTCACGCACTTACTGTTTAATACCTTAGAGGGTGGGGTGAGGGTAGCCATGGTGTGACAGGGAGTGTGACAGAGAGTATGACAGAGAGTGTGACAGAGAGTGTGACAGAGAGTGTAGCAGAGAGTGTGACAGAGAGTATGGTAGAGAGTGTGACATAGAGTGTGACAGAGTGACAGAGAGTGTGGCAGATAGTTTGACAGAGAGTGTGACAGAGAGTGTGACAGAGAGTGTGACAGAGAGTGTGGCAGAGAGTGTGACAGAGAGTGTGACAGAGAGTGTGACAGAGAGTAAGGCAGAGAGTGTGACAGAGAGTAAGGCAGTGTGACAGAGAGTGTGACAGAGAGTGACAGAGATTGTGGCAGAGAGTGTGACAGAGAATGTGACAGAGTGTGGCAGAGAGTGTGGCAGAGAGTATGGCAGAGTGTGGCAGAGAGTGTGGCAGAGAGTATGACAAAGAGTGTGGCAGAGAGTGTGACAGAGATTGTGACAGAGAGTGTGACAGAGAGTGTGACAGAGAGTGTGACAGAGAGTGTGACAGAGAATGTGACAGAGAGTGTGACAGAGAGTGTTAAAGAATGGTTATAAAACGTTACGTAAAAATGGACCCTAACGTAAAAATGGACCCTAACGACACATGAACGTTTCTAACTCGCTGTTCATGACGTAATGCTCCAGGTCCGGCAGTGCCGACTGGTTGACGATGTCCACCTGATCTATATCGTAGATCCACGAGCCGAATTTGATGCTGCAGGTCTGCTGGTCGTAAGGAAAGTAGGTCACGTCCACCGCACACACGCTGGACACCATCAGAGGCACCATCCACCGGACAGTGCCGTCGTGCTGCACCGACACCTTGCTGCCATTGACGTTGACAAAACCATCCATGTTGGCCCCTGCTCTAAATAACAAATCAATGATAACAGCTGTTATAGGTCAAAGTTATATATAATACACCATTGTGTTGATCAAACATTGTAAGTAGGTAGATGTGTTATAACAGACAACTGTGAGGAAATAAGATAGAAGTATTTCTGTTGAATTTACAATTATTTATTTATTTTTTTTAAAAGCGTAACAAAAAGTAACATTTTTTTTTATCTTTTCGTTTTTAAAAAAAGTTGTTTTTTTCTTTAGCAGAGACATCCCATAATATAATAGAAATTCTTTGATAAAACAAAATTAGAGTTTAATTAACATGGTTTCCTGTTGAGAACAAAACATATAAAATTATTTTTTTTTCTTTAGGTAGAATAAAGATCAAGTAAAATGACACGAGTAAAATGACACAAGTAAAATGACACAAGTAAAATGACACAAGTAAAATGACACAAGTAAAATGACACGAGTAAAATGACACGAGTAAAGGGACGGTTTTTATGATGCCCTTCTTTCATAACCCCACCCTAGCCGATAGTGCAATGGCCATGGAGGCACCACGAGAGATACAGCGGGGACTTAAACCATGATCTGAAAATCCATTGGTTCTCATCGGAGATCGAACCAGCGACCCTCAGATCGATAGTAGAGCGCTTTACCACACGACCATCTGTTTAAAATAAAATGGGCCATCTAAATAGAACAATATAGCCATAATTAAAACACAATGTACCAATATTACCAACACAATATATCCATTTTAACTATACAATGTACCAATATCAACAACAGAATTTACTAATATTTACGAAACAATGTGTTAATGTTAACTACAAAATGTACTTATTTAACTTCACAATGTACCAATATTAATTACACAATGTACCAATATTAACTGCACAATATACAAATATTAATTACAGAATAACAACAAAATGTACCATTGCTAAATGCACAGTATACCAAAATTATCTCCGGGCCTGACAGTATGTAGTATTCTATAAGCTCCTTATGAACTACACAATATACCAATATTGATTGCAGAATATATTCATATTTACTAAACAATGTTCCCATATTAACTTACCCATATTTAACTACACAGTGTACCAATATTAATTATAGAGTGTACTCATAAACAGCATAACGTACTAATATTAAGTACACAATGTACCCATATTATCTCTGTCGTCTAGAATTTTCTATATTTAAAGTTCTGTAGTCTAGTATATAGGCCTACTATTTTAAAAGCTCCGTCCTTTAGTATTTAGTATTTTAAAAGCTCCATATCAACTCCATAATGTACTAATATTAACCACACAAAGTACTCTCATTACATTTACAATATACTTTTAATACCTACACAATATACGAACAAAAACTAATTCTAACGAAAACGTCCCGGCTCTCGAAACACCCGACATCAGTCCTCAATTAGTCCTGAAAATGGATGTGCGCGTGCGTTGACACGTCATCATTCATACTACGTAGCAGTGAGGCAGCACCATATGACGCGTATGGTAGTTTGCGACGACACATCGTCAATAGTGTACCATACATGTGTAGTTGGTTTATGTCCTTGTGGTTTTCGTATGTGCTTCTCTAAACGCCTGAAAAAAACCCTGAAAATAGGAAAATATTATGGGACCTGAAAAGAGTGGAGTGTCAAGAACTGTGCTCACCATAAAAACCAAGCAAGAGATTATTACTAAAGTAGAAAGTGGACAAATTATGACTGATGTTACCAGGCAGTACGGCTTTAACAGGTCTACAGTAGGCACAATCCTAGCTAAGAATGATATCATCAAGAAGACTCAAGCCGCTAAAGGAGTAACGAAAATTACATCTGAGAAGCAAAAAAAGTGTCATCCATGATAAAATCGAGAGTTTGCTTTTAGTCTGAATAAATGAACGGGAGGTGAAAAGATGTGTATGCTAACTAGAATGGCCAACATTCAAGAGAAGGCTGGAGAAATTTTTGAGAAATTGAAAGAACAAACTCCAGGCTCGTCCTCCGAAAATCTAGAATTCAAGGCTACCACTGGCTGGTTTACAAAATTTAAAAGGAGATCTAGCATTAAACAAGCTGATGTCAATAGGGTTACTGATCTCCACCAACGACATTGCTATCAATCATTTCCTGAATGTCCTGAAGGAGAGAGGAAAACAATCGACATTGGACATGTTCTTTAACGCCCAAAGAAAGGAAAAGGACTGATTAATAAGCAAGACTATAAGTATGTATCATATTTGTAATAAATAAACTTACTAAGAAATTATTCTTGTACATGACAATTTTTTAAAATTTAATTTTTAGGATCTCCAGAACGAATTAATCGAATTTCCATTAACATATATGGTAAATCGATGATCGGTTAACGAACGATTCGGATAGCGAACATAATTGTGAAACGGATTAAGTTCGTTAACGGAATACCCACTGTATATTTAAAGCTCAGTCCGCATTATGTAGTATTTGAAAAGCTCTGTCATTTAGTATATACTCACAAATATAACAACAGAGGTCTAGATTAGTCTTCTCACCTGTTATAAATAAATATGTCAGGTAACCAGACATTGTCTGCAGGTATCATGATGGCTGTCTGGCCCTCGTAGTCGGTGGGTGACCACTGTAACATCTCATCCTTCCACTCCTGTCAATAGAAAGTGACCCTCATTACGAAGCATGTGGTCATTCAATTATCTAATAGCAGTGGTTATCAAAGTGAGGGTGGTTGATTCAAAACGGGTCGAAGAAAAATTGTTCAATAGAAAATATGAAAGTCAATTTAGGCTCTAACTTTTATTTCCCTGTTTACTTATTTTTACAGGTGAATCGCGAAAAATCGAACATATTTCTTAATGGTTTTCGAATTACTGACGATTGAGAACTAAGACCTTATAGGCTACATAATCATTGAAAATTAAATATGTACTGTTTAATTTCTACATATTTATCTCTAATTGGTTATTTATAAATACATTACACTTACATACCTACATGGCTGTATATCTTAGAATATGTGTGTGAGTCTGGTTATATATCTGTATATGTGTGTGAGTCTGGCTGTATATCTTAGTGCATGTGTGTGAGTCTGGTAGTGTATGTTTGCGTGTTTAACGTGACATTGTTAATACTACCCACAGAGTATGGTTTACTTACCTCAATGAATGTCCATGTTAATACTAACCTCATATATCCAGACTGATGTAGATAAAATCTGGTTTTTCTCATCCTATAAAATTTAAGTTTTTTTTTAAATAAGATATATTAGCTACACAATGTATGACTGATTATAACAGAATGTACTAGTATTAAATACACTCGACAGTGCACCCATATTATCTTCACAACATACAAATATTAAATACACAATGTACTTATATTAGCTACCAAATCTACCCATCTTAACTAAATAATTTACAATTATTAAATACACAAGAAGGGTCCGAGTCAGTTTTTATGAACATTTGCAACATAGAGAACAAAAATGAATGACCGATGAAATAGTTAAGAGTTATTTTTATGGACAGGTCAACTAGGTGACCGCTTCCAATAATGTGCTATTGTGTGTCAATATTTAGGTGCTGCACTACACAAAAAGGAAAATAACACAAATGGCGCTTTACGTTTATTAGGGGACTCTTTAAAAATAGATATCGGTGCTGTTTATGTGTGATATATATATATATATATATATATATATATATATATATATATATTCTGTGGTAGGATTCAACTTAAGCGAGGCCAATTGTAACATAAATATGCTCTGAATGAAGATGAGCAAATGATGTCATGCATAGACTGCACATAATACACATTTACTATATCCCTACATACGACACATTGACTATTACCTACATATGACATATTTACTATATCCCTACATAGGACACATTTACTATATCCCTACATACGACACATTTACTATATCCCTACAGACCGTAAGGGAACTGAGTGTACGTCACTTACCAAGTCTAAAAGCTGGTTCAGGGATAGAGCGAATGTCACCCGAACTGTATGGCTGGCGTTCTTCACTGGCCTCGACTCTGGTGTGTAGTCAGAGAACAGATGGAGGTATAAGTGATGTTCCGGACCGTACACTATTTGTCCGTGTGATACTGCTGGAAGTTTACAGTATAAACATATAAATACATCTCTACATTTACGTAAACCATGTGCAAATGATAAACTGTATAAAAAAAATTGTAAACTACGCCTTGCTATCTATTAACAAAAGAAATGAAATGTTCTTTGTACGTCAAGGCAGGGCCGGCGCCAAAATATTTTATCGCCCCGGTAAAATTATCCACCATTCCAGGGCAAACAATTCTTTAATTAATAAAAAAAAAATTATTTTACTTTCACAATGATGTTGTTGTTCTATTATGTATTTATGTTCGATACAGTTAGGGCTGTCGCTGCAGGACACACGGCCACTTGCAAATCAAAAGATCGATATTTTCAATAAAGCCTTAATTGCAGGGCCGTATTTTGGAAGCCCTGGATAGAACCTGTACATGAATTTTGTATGCCATTGTATAAACGTAACAATGTTATTTTTTTTTAAATAAAATTATACGCTTTTTCTTTAGGAAATGTAATTCATATATTTATATTTATTTATTTGTATACAGATGCATAAGTTTGCTTAAAATAACTATACCCTTTTGTTTACATGTATTGATGTAAGTGTGCTCGCTGTGATTGTAAGTTGACCTATTACAAAAAAAAAGGTTTGACTTGTGTAAATTTCTATTTATATCCCAACATGATCATCACATAAACTCTACGCCAATCTCCAACAAAGTAAATAGTGTGTCATCAATAGACAATAAATGAAATGTTTTTAGAAACTTTATATCTACTGGGTCATTTACTGGGTCATCTAATGGGTCATTTACTGGGTCATCTAATGGGTCATCTACTGGGTCATCTACTGGGTCATCTACCAACATTATTTTATTAGTCACACAATTACGAACATAAAAAATGAGCATATTACTAATACGTGTGCAACACTGCAATAAAATTAGATATAACAATGTATTTGTTTATTAATATCATTAGATTTATTTTATTTTAATGTCATATTTTTATCAACTTTCATTAAAGGTCAGTTTACAAGGGGAATAAGACTATGAGTCCTATTACATTATTAGGTTCAACCGTTGTACTGAGATGTATTTTTACTCTGGATTGTGTCTAAATTTACCTACAACCATATCAAACTGCAATATTCATAAAACTCACAGGCATAACACATCTTGAGAGACCGGGGGGAGGGGGGAGTATTGGTATTTGTTCAATAACGGTAAACAAATCAAGATGTACCTACCCTCTACTGCTAGAAACTGGTCGCTGAAAATCAATAACACAGCACACGATGACCAGAGGATGGAACTAGCCATATTGAAAGAAACCTTTCACTGACCAATGTTTATCATTTCATGTCCAATACGTGCAGTACAGCTTCGATAACTTAACGTTATATACCACCATGTTTTTCTGGAACAGCTGCTGATATTATTTTATAACAAACCCATTTCTTTCGGTACATTTATCAGCGCTGCTATTGAAGTGGTGGCACACGGTGTGTTGATGAGTGAGTGGGGGTGAGAGAGAGAGAGAGAGAGAGAGAGAGAGAGAGAGAGAGAGCAGTCAACGGGCCCAGTCAGGAAACGTGGTGAGCTCACCCTCACTAAGTGTGCTGGTTACTCTCACTTTCTGTAAATTCTCGCCCCGGGGTCAGTATACAATTTATGTTGATAATTTTCATCTTTGTTTATGATATTAGATATTTCACAGTTTATAAACAACAAAAGGGACAAAGCGTGTAATTTTAGAATCAATACAACTAAATTTTTTTACTATTTAGTAATGGTTAAATACTGGCAATATCCCCCCCTCTCTCTCTCTCTCTTTCTAGTTTGATAATATAGATATATTAAAAAATAGATAGGTAGGTAGCTAAATATGTTGACAATGGACATTGAACAGTTGTTTACATTTTACAAAATCTATAAAATATAGTAAAGGATTATGCCAAGTAATAAAACAGAGGCTTTAACTTTGTAGGTGAATCTACTTCATATTAGTTGATAGTTATAGTTAGTGAGTTAATGTTAATATTCTGCACAGGATTAACATATTTCTTACTCTGAGAATCCATCCTACTTGAGAATCAAGGTACAGCTTTAGGTATGTCAGTCGTAATGAAACATTTCTCCCTTAAATTAAAACCAAATAAAAACTACGTGTGAAGTTCTTTATTGGTTCTGATCAAATGTGAATCTTTCTTAGTTCCATTCAATCTCTACATTTGTCTATCAGAGTCTGTGGCAAGACAATCAGCAAGACTGAGTAGCACGAACCTCAAAGTCTTTTACAGTCATTTCACAGACAATTGGGCAAACAATTTATATCAGTCTGTGTAAATGTCGTGTGTGATGTATATGTCATGTGTGATGTATATGTCATGTGTGATGTATATGTCATGTGTGATGTATATGTCATGTGTGGTGTATATGTTCTGTGTGATGTATATGTCATGAGTGATGTAAATGTCATGTGTGATGTATATGTCATGAGTGATGTATATGTCATGATTGATGTATATGTCATGAGTGATGTATATGTCATGTGTGGTGTATATGTCATGTGTGGTGTATATGTCCTGTGTGATGTATATGTCATGAGTGATGTATATGTTCTGTGTGATGTATATGTCATGTGTGATGTATATGTCATGTGTGATGTATATGTTCTGTGTGATGTATATGTCATGAGTGACGTATATGTTCTGTGTGATGTATATGTCATGAGTGCTGTATATGTCATATGCGATTTATATGTCATCTGTGATGTATATGTCAAGTGTGATGCATATTTCATGTGTTTTGTAAATATCATCTCTGATGTATATGTCATGTGAAAAGTTTTAGACTTCGTGAAAATTAAAGAAACATATTTAATCACAACATCTACAACAACTTTTATTCAGTAAAATTTCCTATCAAAATGTAATAGTATATATTGATATCAAACATTTGTATTGAGTTTCATAATCCTACACCCAACAAACTATCACGCCATAGAGTTTCATAATCCAGCACCCAACAAACTATCAAGCTATCATGTATGTTTTGAAATTGAGAAAAAAGTCACTATGAAAATAACGACCTAGATGTCCTCATGGGTCAACGTGTGGTCTATAATTAATTAGTCGGTGGACCATGTCCAGTTTGTTTAATATTTAGTGTCTCCACTGAATGCTACGAACACTCAACGGCTTATGACAGTTAGTTCTTCTGATTGTGGAGTTAGACTTAAGTACGCTGTGGATGACGGAACAAAATGCACAGTACAGATAGACACAGATGGTTTGTCGCATATTCCTAGTAAGGGGATCATTATCTAGTCAAGTGATGAACCCTCGCAATCCTTTATGAAAACCTCGAGCCACCTATCAAGCTAACGTGTTTTCTTCTCCTCCATTTATAATGTCATTCGTCGTCGCTTCCCCTGTATCTATGCGCGATGAGGTTTCTTTTGTGTGGGCTGCTGCTGAAGTGATCGTGCTCCGTGCTGAACGATGCCATGCTGAGCCTACGGGGCATGCTGGAGGACTGGTGTTGGTGATGCCTCCACGTCTCCTCGCTGTGAACCTCGCACGGAGCCCGACTCAGCCTCCTCTGGCTGCTGCGGTGATGCCACAGGCTCTTGCGGTCCTGTATGAACTCTTTTACCTCCCTGGAAAGTTGGCTGCTCGTGGTCAACCTACCGCTCGCGGGCAGTTTCTGAGGTGAAAGGTCATCCCTCATTTCCGACGCCGTCCGATAGCTGACGCTCACGGCAACAGAGCCGTCGCGTGGGGCTCTAAGGGGAGATCCGCGTTTTGGTTCGTGCAAGGAGTCTGATCGAATTTCGGCAGAGCCGCTGGGAGATTTGTGCGCGTGGGAACCATTGTGACGTGCAGACAGCGATGTGCTGTTCTTGCTGTTGTTGTAGTTGTTCCTCCTCCCACTCACAAAGGTCACACATCTTTGTGTCAATGTCCCGTCATGACCCACTGATGCCTCGAAGTACCGGTCGGAATGTTTCCTCGCGTCCTTGACATTGGACGAAGAGGATTCGGGCCTGCCCCCGGTTTCGCGAAAGCGCAGAAAAGGTTTTGACCGTTGTGGTAAGTTCTGACCAAAGTCTGGCGACTTCCCATTGGAGGCTAGACGATTGAAAGTGGACTTATTCGAAGTCATCTGTCGTTCTTTGATTAACTTCCAAGTGCAGAGATGTTCGTTTCTAGATTTCTCTCTGATCAGTTTGTTGTTTCTGGAGAAATCTAAACATGTGCCGTCATCAAGCTGACCCAGATTCAGGCATTGGTCATCTGGCAGGGAGAAAAAAAAACATACATTAAAATAGTGGACAGTTGAGACTTGAATATATTTCTTCAATTTGTTGTAATTTAATATATATATATATATATATATATATATATATATATATATATATATATATATATATATATAAATATATATATCACCGTTTTTTTTACAAAAAGCTCCCTTAAAAATCAGTAACACTTTGTTTATATATTAGCGTGAAATTGGAAGAGTTCTGCCTCAGTTTATCGTGTAATTTAGACACATATAGAAACACATTCTCATTTTGATTTATTAAATTATCTTCACTCACCTTCATCCTCGCATTCTATAGGAATCTGTGCACACGAGTCTGAAAAGAAAAATTCAGTCTGAGGGTTTCAATTATTTTATGTAGGAATATAGACAGACAGATAAACAGACACAGAGACAGAAAGGCAGAGAGACATAAAGACAGATGTACCGACAGATAGACAGACAGCTAGACATACAGACAGACAGACAGATTAGATAGATAGATAGATAGATAGATAGATAGATAGATAGATAGATAGATAGATAGATAGATAGATAGATAGATAGATAGATAGATAGATAGATAGATAGATAGATAGATAGATAGATAGATAGATAGATAGATAGATAGATCTTCTCACCTGTTGTCATTCTCTCTCCCTGTGCACGATATCGTCCAGTCATTTTCTTGGCTATTTCCACTAAATTCAAAATGGGGAAAAAAAACAATATCAGACATCAGACAGAAATAGACAGAAATATTACCAACACATCGAGCTCCACACATGGAGCTCCACACAACGAGCTCCGCTACAGACACGCTGCTTGCCGTGAAGAGAGAACGCGTTTTGCACAAGGAATCGCCCGGGCATATAGTGTATGTGTTTCCGCCTTATCCCATCATCCCCACTCCCAACTGACCAGCTCCCAACATTAAATCCGTTCTGTAAGAGTTTTCACTACCCTCCCTACCCTCTCACACCCCAAAAAATAAAATACAGTGGATTCCGCTTAATTGGGACACCGCTTAATTGGGACAGCCGCTTATTTGGGACAAATCTCAAAGGAACCAAACCAAGAAGCCAATAGTAAATGTGTATGTTTAATTGGGACAAAAAGCCTCGGTCCCGATGTGTCCCAATTAAGCGGAATCGACTGTATATAACAAAAAACATAACACGATAAAAACAGAGTATTTTTAAACGAACCGATGTCTAAATTTTTTTTTATATATATTTTGCTAAGCACGCGTGTGTACCGGAAATCACGCGCAAGATATTATTGATGCAAGGGAAGTAACCCATTTATTAGTGCCAATCTTCATAGTTAAACACGGTTATTTTTCCTTATTAGTTATGAGAATGTTTTGACTCGTATTAAAATTTGTTGGAAATAAATAATAATTGTTAATCGATCGGCAAATTAGATAAACTATCAAATAAACAGAAGTTTTGAGTTAAGAAAATGGTTAGAATTAGAGAAAATAAACTACCGCAGTCAATTCATTTTTTCTAACCGTTTTCTAAACATCTAATTATGTTTATATTTGTTTGGGAAAAATTTTGTAATCGATGCTTTTGTGGCACTTTTTAGTTAAAGAATTTGTTGAAGCTAGTGTTGACGAAAACTAAAACTAAAACCTTCGTTGATGAAAATGTTGACTTTTCGTCAACAAGAACTAAAACTAAAACTAAAACCTTCGTTGATGAAAATGTTGACTTTTCATCAACGAGAACTAAACCTAAAACCTTCGTTGATGAAAATGTTGACTTTTCGTCAACGAGAACTAAAACTAAAATTAGAAGCAAGACTAAAACTAGACGAAAACTGAAATTATTACAGAAAAAACGAAATAAAAACTGAAACTAAAATATGACCTGGGACTAAAACAACACTAGTTGAAATTTCGCATGCATGTTTTTGTTCCATGACAATGCATGATTCAATAATTAATTTTGCAATTAATTAATTTCTTTTTGTGTTTTTATCAAATGTGAATCTTAAAATTATCATAATTATTAAAGGGATATAACCGTGTTAACTATGACGAATGGCACTAATAATGGGCTATTTTCCTTGCATCGAATATAAAACTAGTTTCAGATCAAGAACAATGCTAACACGTAATTACCGCGTGCTGGTACATCAAATTACAGGTACACAAGCATGCATTGCATAATTAAAAAAAGACAATTATTTTAGAAAACGGTTAATTTTAAAAACTCTGTTTTTATCTCATCTTGTTTCTAACTGCTTTCGTGAATTTTGTTCTCTAATGCGCCGTCTCCCACTGCTATAACCACCTCAAGAGTATCTCAAACATTGAATGAGTACTTTCCATTTAATCCTGGTATAAGAGACAATTCAGTCTACGGGGCAAAGATCATTAAGTTCTCTTCGTCAGGAATAAAGAATCTTGCCAAGGTTTTGGTACTGTGGTCAGAAAAGACTATCCGAGACCGTAGTGTTCACAGCTGGCGGTGGTGACGGATGTGGTCGGCACACAACACTCTTCCACTCTGTCCCACTCAAGCACATCTGCGCTGTGGGTTCAGGCACATTATATCCTCCCCTCTGTCCGAGTGGCAGGAAAAACCCCTTGCCATGCCATTCTAGCCGATCGGCAGTACACACACCCTGCTGGTCTGGCTATTTCGGCCAAGTCTTAAAACCCTATTTTCTGCCTTCCCGGCAGATGATAGCGGGCACACACATACCCCGCCGCTCTGTAGGCATGGCAGACATGCATCAGCGCCGCCAACAATGCTAGTGTGGTAGGCACACTACACCCTATCTATCATGCTGGCAATGGCGGCGTAAAAAAAAAAAAAGGAAAAAAAAAGGGGGGGGGGGGAAAACTTTAAGAAACCTAATAGCTGGAGCAATTTTTATTGGTCAATTTGTGCTCGTCTTAATATCTCATAGAAGAATAAACAAATATTTATACACAACGACCGTAAGGTTGTACGGTATTGTACAGGACGGACTTAGCATTAGTGGAACTATAATTAAACAGATGTCGGAATATTTATCATCTAAAACTTGAATTTTACCACTAAAATGTTCCTGTCTAGAGCCCGGTGCTTGAAGGAAAGATACGTGTAGCAATTTAAATGTTAGTTGTTTGTGATGAATTGTTTGATACTCAAACCAAGTTCTGATACGAACATTGCTTGGACTTGCAGTGGAATGTAAGTCAAAGTAGGACTTAATTGTTGTAGAATCAAAGACAATTTCTATCATGACCTGCTGTAGAGTCAGAGACCAATTCAATTAAGACCTACCTGCTGTAGAGTCACAGACTAATTCTATCATGACCTACCTGCTGTAGAGTCAGAGACTAGTTCTATCATGACCTACCTGCTGTAGAGTCAGAGACTAATTCTATCATGACCTACCTGCTGTAGAGTCACAGACTAATTCAATCATGACCGACCTGCTGTAGAGTCACAGACTAATTCAATCATGACCTACCTGCTGTGGAGTCACAGACTAATTCAATCATGACCTACCTGCTGTAGAGTCACAGACTAATTCAATCAAGACCTCCCTGCTGTAGAGTCAGAGACATATTCAATCATGACCTACCTGCTGTAGAGTCAGAGACTAATTCTATCATGACCTACCTGCTGTGGAGTCACAGACTAATTCAATCATGACCTACCTGCTGTAGAGTCACAGACTAATTCAATCATGACCTAACTGCTGTAGAGTCAGAGATATATTCAATCATGACCTACCTGCTGTAGTGTCAGAGATATATTCAATCATGACCTACATGCTGTAGAGTCACAGACTAATTCTATCAAGACCTACCTGCTGTAGAGTCAGAGACATATTCAATCATGGCCTACCTGCTGTAGAGTCAGAAACTAATTCAATCAAGACCTACCTGCTGTAGAGTCAGAGACTAATTTCAATCAAGACCTACCTGCTGTAGAGTCAGAGACATATTCAATCATGACCTACCTGCTGTAGAGTCAGAGACTAATTCAATCAAGACCTACCTGCTGTAGAGTCAGAGACATATTCAATCATGACCTACCTGCTGTGAAGTCACAGACTAATTCAATCAAGACCTACCTGCTGTAGAGTCAGAGACTAATTCTATCAAGACCTACCTGCTGTAGAGTCAGAGACATATTCACTCATGACCTACCTGCTGTAGAGTCACAGACTAATTCTATCAAGACCTACCTGCTGTAGAGTCAGAGACTAATTCAATCATGACCTACCTGCTGTAGAGTCAGAGACTAATTCAATCAAGACCTACCTGCTGTAGAGTCAGAGACTAATTCAATCATGACCTACCTGCTGTAGAGTCACAGTGAGCTCTGACGTTGCCGTTGACAGTTACGTCTGCCTCCCACGGACACATGTGTTGTTCATCACCTAAATTTAAAAAACAAAGTGTCTGCGTGTAACTATAAAAATTGTAATCTATCTATAACTATTGTTATCTATCTATCTATATATATATATATATATATATATATATATATATATATATATATATATATATAACCAACGTAACACATCTATAACAAATGTAATATATCTGTATCGATGTAATTTATTTATAACAGACGTAATCTATAGCTAACAAAGGTTATCTATTACACATTTCAATCTGTCTGTAACAGCGACTTTCAAAGTGTGGGGTTTACGACCTGATTTGCAGTGGGTTGATACAAACGTTACTAAATCAATAATTGTATCTTCCTCTTTTTTTATCCTTTTTTTTTCATTCTGAGACGCGATAATCGAAAAGGTTTGAGAAGCAGTGGTCTATAACAACTACAATCTATGTAGAACAGTGGTTTTCAAAACGTGAGTCGCAAATCTTTTTATAAATATGTCTTGTAGAAAATATATATTGCATAGTTAACAACGTATTTCTACTTCACAATCATTTGAATGACTGCACCACATTTCAACGGAGTTAAGCAAACAATTGTCATTCCGTCAGCAAATGTGGTTATTGCGAGTCTTCTGTCATGTTGACTGGTTTCATATTGGCGAATACGATCACGATGCAAGAACACTGCATGTTGATACAGGATATTAAAGCCAACTCAACCGGAAACTCCAAAGTACAACCAATAGCATTAATAACTGGCACTCGCCTTTATTTTTTGAAGTCCATGTTAGGATTAGATGTATTTTTACCTATTTTTAGATCTTATAAAAGTGGGAACGTATGGCCGAGTGGTGTAGATACTCGATTGTCGACCTGAGAGTCCTGGGTTCGATCCTCGGTGAGGAATTTTTCCAGGTGAAATTTGTTTCATAGGTATCCCACAAGTCCACCCAGCTTTAAATGGGTACCTGAATTCTACACTTCATCTGCCCCGATGGCCCATTAGGGCTAAGGGAACTCACTCAGATCTTATAAAAACACCAAATAGGACGGTTTTAATGTCGCCTCTCACCTCCTCCACACAGAGAGCGCCATAATGGCCCCCACCAGAGACATAATCAGTTGACTAGAGTACATCACCCTCGCCTCCCCCCGACCATTTAACCTTGGTAGATTTGGGAACTTTCATCAGGACCAGCAAAAATTCCCCAGTCTCTCATCTTAGAGAGGATCGAACCTGGGGCAATCAGGTCAAGGGCTTTAACTGCACGACCATCAACCCCCCCCCCCCACGAATCTTTTAAAATGTGCAACCAAATTCGTATCGCGGGTTTTAATATTTGTCTACTGGTTCCTTTTATTATTATTTTCTAAGGGTGGTTTGATTTTTGGTCGTGCTTTCAAATCGAAGTCTATTATCCAAATAAAAATAAAATTAACCAAGTGTCTTCGTTTTAAAATAATAATTTAAAATTAAATCTCTCATAGCAGAGATTAACCACACAACCAATGAAAAGCTGGGAAAGTAAATTACAAAACATACTTTTAGTTGCCGTCGTGGCTCGAGAAATACGAATATGTTTGAGAATAATTTGAAGAGAATATATAAAATCTATATGTGATCTATCTATCTATCTAGAACTATGTGATCTACATAGAACAAATTTAATTTATCTAGAACGAGATTATTATATCTAGAAGAAATGTGATCTGTATAGAACAAATGTAACATTTCTGAAACAAAAGTAATTAATTCAAACAAATGTGAACTATTTCATATATATTCAGCCACTATTATAACTAAAAATAGTTTGAAATTCTCTTACGAGGCAGTTTCCCAAGTTTATGGAATTTCTCCAGGAACTCAGCGGAGGGCTCGGTTAAATTACAAGCTGTGTAAACAGTGAAACAATTTCAACAAAGATTGTTTAATAAAATCAAAGTAAAGTAAAAATGTAAAACAAAATTCTTGATAATAAAAACAAACAAGATCAACCCAAACCTTTCCGTTCCCAATTTCCAGCTGGAAACACATATTTGTAGCAATGTTAAAGCAAGGGAAATGACCCATTTATTAGTGTCATTCTTCATAATTAAAGACGGTTATATCCCCTGACTAGTATAATGAGATTGTTTTTTGTTTTTCATTTATTAAAAAAAAATATTTATTAATTGCAAAATTAATTGTTGAATAATGCAAACACATGTATGCACAATTTCACTAAACAATTTCTCGAAAATCGATTAAAAAAATCTGGGAGTGGAGAAAACGGTTAGAAAAAAGAAGAAACGACTGATGGCGTCAACACTGAGTCGACCGTACGTCTCAAAGCGTCAATAGTTGGACTAGGTCTCTTTAAATGATCACAGAATATAAAAGTGTTATTTCTAATACCCATGTCACAGTGACATCAAGACAGCACTGCGACAACACCCACTTTTTTTTTAAAGCATTTCAAAATATAAAGATGTTCTAGTAACAATTATTTATTTTTTTTACTTTTCAAGTAACAATGTAAATAACAATACTGATAATAAAACAATGTTTTCTTACTATCCTTGCACTGATCCCTGCAAGGATCTCTACACTTGTCCCTGCACTGATCCCTGGACTGATCCCTGCAAGGATCCCTACACTGGTCCCTGGACTGATCCCTGCAAGGATCCCTACACTGGTCCCTGCAAGGATCCCTACACTGGTCCCTGGACTGATCCCTACACTGGTCCCTGCAAGGATCCCTACACTGGTCCCTGGACTGATCCCTACACTGGTCCCTGCAGGGGTCTCTACACTGGTCCCTGCACTGATCCCTGCATGGCTCCCTATTGCACGGCTCCTTGCACGGTTTCCTGCACTTGTCTTTGCACAGGTCCCTGTTGCACATGTCCCTGCAGGGGTCACGTGGCTTCGATTCGCTCTCCGCACACGGAGGTGCCTTGCTTTTTTCAGTGATGATAAACAAGAGAAAAACACAATGAAAACAGTCAAGAAATGTTTACATTTTATTGTAGCACTGAGAGAAAATATCTACCATTTTCATAAGCGTCCATCCTAATTTCTTCAGAAACCCCACTAAAAAACCACTTTGTGTGTTGAATGTTATAAAATCTATTTGTAAATCATTAGTAAGTTCAAAAATAAAATAAAAACGTTAACATTCCACACAAAATGACTCATAGATTGAGATCCAATTAAAATGTGTTTTACTTCAAGCAGCGGTAACTCTGTAGAAATCTATAAATACCTTATTTATTTTTATTATTTCCCTTAGTCCATGTACAACAGCATGTACAATAAATAGTTCCTTGCTAATTTTGTGGTTAACATAACAACAACAGACAATGTAAAAGGCAAAATGTGAATATTAAAAAAAAAAAAAGATTGAGAAGAAATGAGTGCTATGAACAGGGATGCCAGCTTGGGTATTTTAAACCCAGACCTTGATAATTTTTTTTAGAAAATACTACCAAATAATAGAACAAGAAGTTTAAAATTTTAAATTATTTTTTTTTTGCGTGCATCCCTGTCAATGAAATGTCTTAAAGTGACCACTGGTCAGACCTGACTTCACACTCATCTGATGTGACAACACGACGTGAGCTCTCCTCGTGGACGGGGAGCTCGCTGTGGCTGCCTACTCTACGTAAACTGTCTTGTTTGATGGGGATCTCGCTGGGGTACACCACCTTGTTGAACGTGTCAAAGGTCATAGTGTGATCACCTGTGGAGGTTGTACAATGAAAACAAAAAAAATGAAAAGAAGGTCTCCGTTACATCGTAAATGGCAATATTAGGTCTCTGTTACATTGTGAATGGCAATATTAGGTCTCCGTTACTTCGTAAATGGCAATATTAGGTCTCTGTTACATTGTGAATGGCAATATTAGGTCTCTGTTACATTGTGAATGGCAATATTACGTCTCCGTTACATCGTAAATGGTAATATTAGGTCTCCGTTACATCTTAAATGGCAATATTAGGTCTCTGTTACATTGTGAATGGCAATATTAGGTCTCTGTTACATTGTGAATGGCAATATTAGGTCTCTGTTACATTGTGAATGGCAATATTAGGTCTCTGTTACATTGTGAATGGCAATATTAGGTCTCCGTTACATTGTGAATGGCAATATTAGGTCTCTGTTACATTGTGAATGGCAATATTAGGTCTCCGTTACATTGTGAATGGCAATATTAGGTCTCTGTTACATTGTGAATGGCAATTATGTTTAGAATTATCAATTACTATGGCGTATTTGTATCAGAGATGAGCGGACAGCGGACGCGTCCGCTTGCGGACGCAGATCCGCAGACTTTTCCAAATCCACGGACTGACAGCGGACGCTTCGTATGGTTAAGTTGCGGACTCGCGGACTGACGCGGATCTTCTCTAGCGTTACCATAAAAAATTTCAAGTCTATTTAAACAGCTAAATTTCGGCAATGCGGACGCGCGGACTGACTGAGGACCAATGTTGTAAGATTCTGCGGACGCGGACGCGGATCATTGATAGAAATCCGCGGACGGACGCGGACGTTAAATTTCAAGATCCGCACACCTCTATTCTGCACGGACGCACGCCAAGAATAGCACTTAATTAGTAGGAAAATAAAAAAATTGTATCATCAGGAGATGACGTCATAAATTATTTATAGCGACGGCGTTCACATTCTGCACGCACGGACGGACGGACGCACAAGATTTAAGCACTTTATTAGTAGAATTACATCAGACACACAGAAAATTACATTTTAGGGTAATTAATTGACTTTTATAATGAATACACATTTGTCGAATTGCGTTTGAATCTTTTAAGTATCTCATAGGGAGAAATAATTTATTAGAAATTATTTTAGTTTCAACCAGTGGGCTGTTTTTGTTGTTCACCTGTATAGGTCAAGGTCAGTTCTACACGGGGTCAATGTCGTCACGAAACAATCCTCAATAGGGCGTGAAAGTCGTGACGTCAAGATCGCCATTTTGTTTCCACACATCCGTGGAACCCAGTGATAATAGCCATAGCGTCAATGTGTACTCTCATTAAATAGCTTCAAAAGATATTATATTTTTAGATATATGTGAAAAACGCTACATAATGTGACATGTTGTAGCTGCCTGATATTGTTCGAACATGAAAATGTTTTTATCAGTGTTTTGTAGGAGCTGAGGCAATTAGTATTTTCACTTCCATAGCAAACCTTTCAGTCATTCAAACTGGAATATGGCAAGAGGGAAGTGAATGTCTTGGAGGTTCTGCTGATGGGCTGGTGAAGCCATAATTGAAGTTTTCATGAAGAGACTAAACTATTTCATGGAGAGACTATACTATAGACAATGCTTTTTATAGCCTTTATATATTCTTCAAATATGTGTGTTACTAGTACTGTACTCTTATATTTAAACAATTTCAAAATAATTATGTTAGACTGGTGTATATATTATGATTGCATGCAATGTTTCTCACCTTTATCAAGAATTTCTGTAAATTTCATTATTTGACTATTTAATAAAGACTAAAGGCGGCTATTATATCTTTCTTGTTTATTTTCCATAAAAAAAAAAACATTATCTTCTAGTTCACTGTCTTAATAAAATTGGCAGTTGTAGACCCTATCTCTTTAATCTTTAACTTGGTCTTTCTTGTTAAAGAAAGAGTTTTTGTTTCTTAGAAAGATTCAGATCCCATATCATTAGTCCCATTTCTAGCTTGACATGATCACAGCCTGGAAAGTTGTTTGTCCTGTTGTCTAAGAAAAAAAATTGAAGTAACAATAAGTTTTACAAATATAAAAATGTAATATTAGACTATTAACAATATTAACACTAATAGACCAGCACAAAACTCAATAAGTTCATTTAGTACATAATAATATATAATGAATCAAAATTGACTATATATTAATATGATAATTAATTAGTCTGGTATGGTACGATTTCCACAAGTAATATTAAATCATTTTTCAATGTTATCATTAAAGTGTAAAGACAGTATATTATCCATACGTGATACAATTTATCGCGAAATACAGTAATTAAAACAATATGTTTACAGTAAATTCTTTACATATTTTTTTGGTTACTTTTATAATGATTTCAGTCCCACTAATGATTAAGCTACAAATAGAAACAAGACAGTCACTCACATCATACAAACCTTACCTTATTAGTATTAGTGCCATCCATTTCTGAAGTAAAGTTTTTGCTAATTACCATCAGAAAAGCAAAAAAAAAGAACAAGTTTCACGTTCCGGTCGATGGTTACAATCTGGAGCAATATATTGTACCATTCTTTATGATAATATTCAATATTTTAAAAGCAATAATAGACATCTACATCAGAGATGAGCGGACAGCGGACGCGTCCGCTTGCGGACGCAGATCCGCAGACTTTTCCGAATCCGCGGACTGACAGCGGACGCTTCGTATGGTTAAGTTGCGGACTCGCGGACTGACGCGGATCTTCTTTAGCGTTACCATAAAAAAATTTCAAGTCATTTAAACAGTTAAATTTCAGCAATGCGGACGCGCGGACTGACTGCGGACCAATGTTGTAAGATTCTGCGGACGCGGACGCGGATCATTGATAAAAATCCGCGGACGGACGCGGACGCTAAATTTCAAGATCCGCACACCTCTGATTTGTATTGCGTAGCACAAAGTACTAGTATATGTGCAATGTATATGTGTATGAAAGTAGCTAAACCTTAAAAAATTGAGAAAAACAAATGGGAAAACCATCGCACTTTAGTAGGGTAACTAGCTATCGCATTTGTGTGGTTGTTAGCCACAGATCTGCATGTTGTAGCACAATCTGCATGTTGTAGCACAATCTGCATGTTGTAGCACAATCTACATGTTGTAGGTTCAAGAGAGTCCATTCATCTACCTATGTTGTTCGTTGCAAGTGAAGACTCAACTATGGTGGGAATTAATGAAGAGCGCTACTAATATATTGTAGTTTATACTAGTTTATAGTATCGAGAGATTAACACTACAGTGGCCTCAGTAATAATACGCTGTCTTTTGTCATTCAAACATTGTGTCCAATCGTTCAAACTTTGACTATTATCATTCAAACATTGTGTCCAATCGTTCAAACCTTGACTGTTATCATTCAAACATTGTGTCCAATCGTTCAAACCTTGACTGTTATCATTCAAACATTGTATCCAATCGTTCAAACCTTGACTGTTATCATTCAAGCATTGTGTCCAATCATTCAAACTTTGACTATTATCATTCAAACATTGTGTCCAATCGTTCAAACTTTGACTATTATCATTCAAACATTGTGTCCAATCGTTCAAACTTTGACTATTATCATTCAAACATTGTGTCCAATCGTTCAAACTTTGACTATTATCATTCAAACATTGTGTCCAATCGTTCAAACCTTGACTGTTATCATTCAAACATTGTATCCAATCGTTCAAACCTTGACTGTTATCATTCAAACATTGTGTCCAATCATTCAAACTTTGACTATTATCATTCAAACATTGTGTCCAATCGTTCAAACTTTGACTATTATCATTCAAACATTGTGTCCAATCGTTCAAACTTTGACTATTATCATTTAAACATTGTGTCCAATCGTTCAAACTTTGACTATTATCATTCAAACATTGTGTCCAATCGTTCAAACTTTGACTATTATCATTCAAACATTGCCTTCTGTCACAATACCCACATAATGCGATACATGTAGTCTAAGTACTTACCAAAGTTCACTTTCGAGCCAGTATCCAGAATGGATGGGTCACGTTTGGTCAGGTATATTGTTTCGTTTTCCTTTTGTTTCGGCTGGCAAACGATTGCCACTTTCTTAATGCAAGGCGTCTCGTTCACTTTGCTGTAGCCAGACTCCCAGGCCTTGGGGTTGCAGACGTCACGGCATTCCACGTCGTACTTTTGGAAGATGTTCGGCAAGCCCCGACTGATGCAGCACACCTCACACCTCCCCGAGCACCCAGGGTCCAGCCTGCTGCCGTGCTGGTACTTCTTCGTGCAGCAGGGGTCGTCATGCTTACTTTGGAAGCAGGGGTCATGCTTACTTTGGAAGCAGGGGTCATACTTACTTTGGAAGCAGGGGTCGTAGCTTTTTGGGCTGCACGAGTCGTATTTCAACGACGGGCACGGGTCGTACTTCGAGATAAAGCAAGGCTCGTACTTCGGGGGGTAGCAGGGGTCACATATACTCGGCATGTACGTGTCATACTTTTTGGGGTAGCAGGGTTCATGTTTGCTCGTAAAGCAGGGATCGCATGGCTTCGGGCAGCACGAGTTGAATCTGTTCATAGAACACGGATTGCAATTTTTGGGGCACCGAAAGTCGAATGAGCTCTTCAGGCAGCTGTCGTACTTGCTCGAAAAGCACGGGTCGCTGACTTTAGTACAGCAAGGGTCGTATCTGCTAGTCGGGCAAGGGTCGTACTTCCAGCAGGTGTCGGTCTTTGAAGAGAAGCAAGGGTCTTTGGCTGGGGAGCAGCTCTCCCTGCACCTCTGTGGGCAGCAGTAATCGTACTTCGCTAGCAGGGTGTCGATAGGCCTTGTGCCGCACGGGGAGCAACGCCCTGAGTACTTCTTGATGTAATACGACTCACACCGCCGCTTGGAACATTTCTCTTTGTAGCACGGGTCGCACGGGTCGCAAGGCAGGCACACTTTTGGGCATTTCCTGGTCGGGCTCTCGGACCGGGCCCGTTTCCTGGTATCGCAGCAGACTGCGCAAGGCGGGCTGCTTTCGCTCCTTCTGCCGCTGCAGCAGCACCTGTGTCTTCTAGGGGTGCACGATCTACGCTTGGGGGAGTAGCTTCTACACTTTCGCATACTGGAATTGTTGTTTTTTTTAAAGAACAGTTGATTAAAAAAAAACTTAAAATATTACAGTACCAAATGTACAGTAGATGTTTGTGAATGTGTGGTTATGTATTATACAGAGTCTGTCAACACGGCATTACCCAGATAATCTGATGTGAAAGTGTATCATTGCATATTGAGGACGATAACTAGAGAGTATTTCGATCAACCGTTGTCTTATATATGGATGTAGATGACCTTACTACAGTGTTTCTCATAGTCTGGGTCCATGACAACCACCGGTTGATTGCCCGAAAAAATTTTAATTTACAATTAAAGGATCGATAATCTTTGTATGGATGATTAAAGCACGATTTCTGTAAATGTGACAAAACTAAAAGTTTGTAAGCCTGAAAAATAAGAGTGCAAATCTATTTGACTATAAACGATTGAAGACGATTTTTTAAGCTGTTTTGTATTAAAGTTGTTATTTACAGGTGGGTCTCGAAAAAAAAAAGTTTTTATGGTGGGGGTGGGGGAAGGGAGCGGGGGGGGGGGCGAATCTTAAACTGTTGTCATAGTGTGTGACGAAGTGTTAAAGTTTGAAAACTCATTGCCTTACCACAATACACATATTTTTTTAAAGGGAAGATAACCATGCACAAAGAAGCAACCCGTTTTTTCAAAAGACGATTGTTTCCCCTTTTATTTATACCAACTTGTTACACACTGTTATTCTGAATCTTACAGGCCCGAAACAAGGCCGCAGACATAAACATCTAGGGCCCCTAAAGTCTATCAATACTGGAACCCTTAAATCCCCCCTGTTACATTCAATTTAGCAGCAACATTAGTCATATTAAAATTTCGTAGACGGTGGATTTGGGGGGGGGGGGGGTTCAGTACTAGTATGTTGTACACACTCATGTATGATAACCCAGTACTAGTATGTTGTACACACTCATGTATGATAACCCAGTACTAGTATGTTGTACACACTCATGTATGATAACCCAGTACTAGTATGTTGTACACACTCATGTATGATAACCCAGTACTAGTATGTTGTACACACTCATGTATGATAACCCAGTACTAGTATGTTGTACACACTCATGTATGATAACCCAGTACTAGTAGGTTGTACACACTCATGTATGATAACCCAGTACTAGTATGTTGTACACACTCATGTATGATAACCCAGTACTAGTAGGTTGTACACACTCATGTATGATAACCCAGTACTAGTATGTTGTACACACTCATGTATGATAACCCAGTACTAGTAGGTTGTACACACTCATGTATGATAACCCAGTACTAGTAGGTTGTACACACTCATGTATGATAACCCAGTACTAGTAGGTTGTACACACTCATGTATGATAACCCAGTACTAGTAGGCTGTACACACCTCATGAATGATAACCCAGTACTAGTAGGCTGTACACACCTCATCTATGATAACCCAGTACTAGTAGGTTGTACACACTCATGTATGATAACCCAGTACTAGTAGGCTGTACACACCTCATGTATGATAACCCAGTACTAGTAGGTTGTACACACTCATGTATGATAACCCAGTACTAGTAGGTTGTACACACTCATGTATGATAACCCAGTACTAATAGGCTGTACACACCTCATGTATGATAACCCAGTACTAGTAGGTTGTACACACTCATGTATGATAACCCAGTACTAGTAGGCTGTACACACCTCATGTATGATAACCCAGTACTAGTAGGCTGTACACACCTCATGTATGATAACCCAGTACTAGTAGGTTGTACACACCTCGTGTATGATAACCCAGTACTAGTAGGCTGTACACACCTCATGAATGATAACCCAGTACTAGTAGGTTGTACACGTTGGCGGGATAATGTAGTAGTTCATACGACAACCTATTTATTTACATACTAGTTTTTTTTTTAGATAAAGATGTCTGCCAATAGTGATTTGGGAGTGGGGGGGGGGGCGGGTGATGCGCTGACCAAGGCTCCTTTCTGTGGAGGGAAGGGGAGGAAGTAAGGGGAGTAAGGGAAACTGTGCCTGGCGTGATGTGCATGTACCTGAACGCCGACCATGAATATGTAGCAGTAGTGTTTCTAAAAACATAAGATGATAAACAAAACGGTCGTTTGTATTCATATGTCTGACAAACATTGAAAGGTGGCTTTTTTTTTTAAAGTACATTCAACAAACCCGACAGAAGATGATAATATTAGGATTGTTTACCTTTAGCATTGTGTCCGTCTGATGCCAATCTTAAATGATTCAATGGCCCAATGACGTCAACAACAGTGTTACATCATCTGTGGATGACGACTGGGTTGACCAGAGGATACCTACAGCGCAGTACGACAGGACCACTGATTGGTTCAATCTAAGTCATTATCCATAAATGGACCACGGTAATAACATAAATTGGTCATGTTATTTATCTTCAAAGCATGAGACACTCTTCCTGTTTTTCAAATGCAACACATTCATTACATACGATATGCACAAATGCGCATTTTTGTTCATGCGTAACATTTTAAACTCTAGAACCTCTATAATCTACTCTGTATCCGATTCTCTCTAATATGTGTCCAATCCTCTCTAATTTACTATGTGTCCAATCCTCTCTAATCTGTATCCAATCCTCCATAATCTAATCTGCGTCCACCCATCTCTAATCTTATCTGTGTCCAATCCTCTCTAATTTACTATGTGTCCAATCCTCCATAATCTGTTTCCAATCCTCTCCAATCTAATATGTGTCCAATCCTCTCTAATCTAATCAGCGTCCAATCCTCTCTAATCTAATCTGTGTCCAATCCTCTCTAATCTAATCTGTGTCCAATCCTCTCTAATCTAATCAGCGTCCAATCCTCTCTAATCTAATCTGTGTCCAATCCTCTCTAATATAATATGTGTCCAATCCTCTCTAATCTAATCAGCGTCCAATCCTCTCTAATATAATCTGTGTCCAATCCTCTCTAATCTAATCTGTGTCCAAACCGCTCAGAAATGAAATGTATTAATACGACAAAAGAATGTTTAGCAATTCACTCACAGGTGTCTTTCTTTTTTTTTAAAAAAAAACTTCAGAGAGTGTTTGATTACTTTTACTTTTATATCTGAAGCCGAATATGAAAATAATTTGATTAAATATTGACAGCTGTTCCGGTTCTTTCTGTAGAGTGCGAATATTGTAATGACACATATCTATATTTAGCTACACTTGTATTTCACCACAATGCAATGTTAGGTATGACAGCAGTAAAAAAAAAATTCGACTAATTCATTTTCTATTTCCTTACAGAAAGCTCCAATAAAATGTATGGACCTAATTGCTTCATTCTGTCAATTATTTTTAATTACTTGTGAATAATTAAACAAAGGTTAAAAAATAAAATCTACTTTTGAGAGAAATGTAAAGTCTCGGTATAATTCAAATGTTGATATTAGTTCGAAATGAAATTCATAGATAGTTTTTAGATAATTACGTGTTGTTCTATATGTGATTATAATTATAGCAATGAGCGTGCGACAAAGCCATTCATAATTTCATTTATTGTTCGCTAAACAATGCAGGTTTTAAAAGCAAAACAGTTATAATTACACAATTAAAATAATTATATTTTGATAAAATGGAATCGCCACTTTTTTTTTACTAGCCATATTTAATACATCTTAAATTAAAATTGTAAATACTTACACTATAAAACATTGCATGAAAAATACTTACACTATAAAATATTGCATCAAAAATAGTTAAACTATAAAATATTGCATCAAAAATAGTTAAACTATAAAATATTGCATCAAAAATAGTTATACTATAAAATATTGCATCAAATCAACAAAAATGTGTCGTCTGTATGTCGTATTGAGACGTGTCAACTAATGCAAACAAATATATAGTTCAATATCAATTTTAAGTCCGGTCGTAATAACTTGTTTGATAGAATGAAAAGCTTTGGTTTTTTTTTACTTTTAAGCTCATTTTTAGAAAAGTTTTTTTTTTTATATATATATTATCTTTTCTTTTTTTTTAACTTTTTTTTTAGCTTTGAAAGAATAAACGTACTTCCGTCTGATTTTAGCAAGTCTATATCAGACTAAAAAAAAATATGTAACTATTTATGAGCATTTATGCACAAGTGATATGTCACGTGATTTGTTTGTTTTTTGTTTGTTTTTTTTAACACGTGATATTCTCAAGGCGAAATTTTTTTTATCTTATTATAAGAATTATTTAAAGAATAAATGTTTATGTAATTCTTCAAAACATTATTTCGTGGACGCGAAATTATTCAAATCGTGTTTTGTCATGTAGAACCTACACGTGAGTCAACTGTGGGTCTTGTAACTAAATTTAGAACAGGTCCAGTAGTGAGTTACTTACAAGACGAAACCCACAGAAAGTAGAACTAATTAAAAACTTTTTTTCTTTATTCTTAACACACAAAAAAAAAAAAGAAATTAATAATAATCTCGAGTATAAAGACATCTCCGGTGAGTGTCATTGCGTGGGACGGGGAAGGTGGTGCATGGAATACACACCTGTAGTGCACAACTTTTGTTGCGGTGTGTGTGTGTGCGTGTGTATGTGTGTGCTCTGATGTATGCTTGCCATCGTCCTATGTCATAGACCACCCCACCCCACCCACAATGATCATCCAGAAATCCACTCCAACCTACCTCTCATTCCCCCCCCCCTCTTGCCTTCCCACCCCACCCCATCTCCCTCACAGCCTTGTCAATGACTAGCGCACTTAGTGATTGTTGACACTGCAGGTGACGTCATAACGTGTCAATGTTGTCCTCGCTCAGGCAATGAGATTCTTTTATATTATTTAACTGCTGTCTATGATGGCCACGGCTCTACCTTCAACACCACTGGAGGGGGGGGGGGTGTAAAAAGTAACATTCAGGCTTATCATCAATTGATACTAATTGGGGTAAAAGTAATATTGAGGCTTATCATCAATTGATACTAATTAGGGTAAAAGTAACATTCAGGCTTATCATCAATTGATACTAATTAGGGTAAAAGTAACATTCAGGCTTATCATCAATTGATACTAATTAGGGTAAAAGTAACATTCAGGCTTATCATCAATTGATACTAATTAGGGTAAAAGTAACATTCAGGCTTATCATCAATTGATACTAATTAGGGTAAAAGTAACATTCAGGCTTATCATCAATTGATACTAATTTGGGTAAAAGTAACATTCAGGCTTATCATCAATTGATACTAATTAGGGTAAAAGTAACATTCAGGCTTATCATCAATTGATACTAATTTGGGTAAAAGTAACATTCAGGCTTATCATCAATTGATACTAATTAGGGTAAAAGTAACATTCAGGCTTATCATCAATTGATACTAATTAGGGTAAAAGTAACATTCAGTCTTTTGGTATAATGGTAATTATTATGGTATATTGAAATGACTTCTTGTTGGGGGTAAAAAAAAAAAGTAAATCTACCAAAAAGCCAAAAATCGAAATTACATATATACACGCCAACTGGTTAGGATGAACGTGAACTTTTGTTTTCATATATTTCATTTCAAGAAAAAAATTATAAAATACAGACCTCTATATAAATCTTCTTTAACAATGTGATTATCTTTACATATAAAGTAAATTGGCTTCATTTTTTATTTATAAAAAAAAAGTCTTTTCAGTTGAGATATTTCGATTAAACGGATCAATATTATATCTCCCACTTTTTCAAAGATTTCAGATTTTATTAACTTAGAAACTATTTGAAATTAACTCATCTTAATCAACCAATCAAACCTCTTCATTTTGACTCATCTTCATCAACCAATGAAACCTCTTCATTTTTGACGTCATGCAGGATATCCCTTTCTATGAATAGACATGACGTCACTCGACATATTTGAGGACACCCCCTTTATTACTACTACTCCTCCAGACATGAATCACTTCAGGTCACGGAACTTGAAGCGATATATGTGCATGTAAAACTGTGTTTATTAAACGAAGATTCCCATTTCTAATGATTGTTTGAAGAACACTGTTTAACCACGACCAGCAAACTTTAATAATAAAAAAAAATCAATCTCAACAGAAAAAAAAAACAGGAAGACGGTGGACATCCTGAGTCCATTATTGTATTGTTTATTTAATCTATGACATTCTATGATATCTACTTTGAACTCAATTAGCATGCATCATGTGTGTTGATACATATTTCTTATCTTCCTTAATGTAACGAATTTTTTTTTTGTTTTTGTGAAATATGACACGACAGATAAGTTAATTATAGCATTATCTCTAACAGAGAAATCATTTGAGTATTGACGGATCAAATTATATCATTGACGAAATTGTTTTTTCTGTCTATTTTAGATAAAAGAGAGGGAGTGTGGAGAGAGTGATAGAAAGAGCACTGGCGGCGGAGCAGGGGGGGGGGCAGGGGGGGGCAGCGGCCCCCCCTAAAACCTTTAAAGGGGGGGGCGGTGCCCCCCCCCTTGAATTTCCAGTCTGCCCCCCCCCTAAAATTTTAACTTTTTTAACTTTGTAATTCATTTTAGTTTATATGTATCATTTTCATAATTCATTTGATTTATTTCTTAAATGTAATATTTGAAAGAAATTATAATTAATTTACATTTTACAGTAATCACATTATTGAGAGTTGTTGTGGCATATTTTAAAACTAGTTGCAAGTACCCGGCTTTGCCCGGGTTTAAAATAATGTTTTATGTTTATTTAAGAAGCGTAAGTTGACGTTTAATTAAGATTCAAAATAAGACGCGTAAAAAAGGGGTTTATTTGCATGCAAATTGCAATAAAAGGGTACATTTATCTTAAAGCAATGTGATACACACCATTTTTGGCAGTTCCTCTCTCTCTTCCTCCCCTCCCTCTCTCTCCCTCTTTCCCTCTCTCTCCCTCCCTCTTTCCCTCCCTCTCTCTCTCTCTTAGGCATGACTGTATCAAAAGAGGACAATTCCTATGGATGAAGGAATGGAATGTAATAATGTAGTAAGTAATGTGATATTTGGTTCCCCGTACCGATCATATTTATAGTAAGTTAGCTATGTGGGAGAGAAGCTCGTAAAACCTGAAATCGGGGTAAAAGTTTGCCAATTTTCATGTCTTTGATATCCAAAATAATTAATTACAATTAAAGTACCCATTGAGATGGAACGAAACCTGTTTAAGAACATTCCCCATGTCATTTTGTGTACGTGTACCCAGTGGCGCAACCAGCAAAAAATGCTGGGGGGGGGGGGGGGGGGCTCACATATTGAAAAAAGACAGTTTGACAGTCTTTTTTGTAACTTTATAACGTAAATTATGTATTGATGATTTGGCCTGGAAGGTGGCCCCGGTTGCCCCACTGCGTGTATCAAATTTCACGTTATTTGGTTGTCTGGATCTTGAGTTTTAAGGGAACAGACAGACAGATATCAAATGCGTCCTATAAGTATAGAGAAGTATTGCCATCTACCGAATGACGGCAAATGTAATTTTTAAAGAAAATACAATTATTTATTATCTTTTCATAAATTACTTTTTTTTATTGAGTTTCCCGTTTCCGGTTTCATATTCATCATCATTCATGATAATTATCAGTAATTTTCTGATCTAATTTCACTATTAAATTTGTAAACAAACTGACATTACGAATCAGTTGACGACAGAAGTGCTCACTGTTCATTTTTATCTTTTTTAATATATTATTTTTTAATAATATCGATTAAATACTTGCTACAGAATAACTATATTCTATTATAGAATTAAGGGGGTAAAATTTGTCTTTCGATCATATTTTGTCTTGCCCCTCCTTAAATTTTCAAGGGGGGACTGCGCCCCACCCCCCTTGAATTTTGGCTTGCCCCCCCCTTAAAATATTTCGTTCCGCCGCTGGTGAGAAAGAGAGAATGTGAAAAAAGGTGGTTCTCTCTAACATAGTCCTCCCTATTTATGACTCTCTCTCTCTCTCTCTCTCTCCCTCTCTCTTTCTCTCGCCCTCTCTCTCTCTCTCTCTCTCTCTCTCTCTCTCATTAAAGACTGTCTGGTGTTCTATGAATGATTATGTTTTCATTCATTACATCACTTCCGTTTTACGAACGTTATTTAAATTTGATTTAATGATCTTTTTTTTTATTATTTTGAAGTTGGCTTCACATTTTCACTGTATGAAATATTCAATAAAGCAAATTATTGATTAAATCAATTCTAGTTCAAGAAATATTCATTCTTCATTAAATTTTGAATTACTTAAAACATAAAATTCAAAATAAAATTCAAGCTAACTGCAAAAGAACTTTGAACATGTCCAAACAACAAAAAAAAGTGATTTTTTACAATTATTCATCATAATTGTGAAAAGTAATTTTTATTACAATAATATTATAATAGTAAATAACGATTCCCTGTTAAGAGCCCGTAAAATTCATGTGAAGTGTAGAATTGATATATTGATGAACTGTGTGGTGAGTACAACACCCAGTAACCTCTATTTCCTCAAATAATGTACCGTACCCATTTGTACACTATGTGGAGTCAGGCACAGGGGCGCAACCAGTATGTTGACGTTGGTAGGGTCCAAAATATTAGGTAAGATGAAAATTGGTCTATCTGCCCCCAAATTTTTGTAGGGTCGAAAACCAGTGGCTTGATTTTTTGGTAGGGTCCGGACCCGCGCGACCCGTACATCGGTTGCGCCCATGGTCAGGCAGACTTGGGAACTTCACCAGGTCCTGATTAAACTTCAAGTACTCGCTGATAGACATAAGGTAGGTCGCCCCACACAAAACTAATACCAGTCTATGAATGATGTTATGATTGATACATTTCATGTATTGTCATAAACTCAATCCACAAAGTAATGGGGAGATTCTTCTGTTACGTTAGACACGTGAAGTTATAATCATGTCTAGGAATGTATTGGGCTCATTGTGGAAGTTAAAATATTTGTATTGATAAACTCAGGGTTCATTTTAACGGAATGCTTGCGAGGCCCCCTCTTCTAATTTGTTTTTTTTAAATAATAACTATTACTATTATTTATCTCTATGTAAATTTCAGGGCCCCTGCCATGCAGGGGGGGGCCAATTTGGAGCAATCGGTCAAATCGGCCTAAGTCCAGCCCTGGATAAACTATACGTCTATATATGTTTCAAAAAGTCAACCATTTTACGTACGTTTAAACGTGTTAGTTATTCTAAGAATATGCGTAGTTGGTTTCCCCAGTGACACCTCACTAAAGTTGTGAAAACTGCAAAGAACAATTGAGGATTTGTGAGATAAGGAAGCAGAGCCATAAACTTTGATGTTCCGAGAATTGGTTGAGCCTACTGACCAACTGCAACTGCGTGGTTGATCCCTTCAATTGTCAAAGTGGCAAGAATACTCCTCCAGTGGTGTATACAAATATATCCTTTCATAAAGTTCTCTTTACCCCGATGCACCGAGCTGTCCAAACATGGGTGGCTGGATGGCGCTTAGGTGTAGAAATCTTCATGCTGCAGCATGCCCTGAACGTCTGTGGGTTATGGGATCGATTCTCAGTTTGTCCAGTCACCTACCTATGTCTCCCGTGGTTCATCCATGGTCATTGTTATACCAGCTATGGTGGGGGAGGGGGGAAAGAAGGGGAATCAAATGATCACCCAGTCAGTGGTTTTTAGTATCTCAGAGATAAACATTTCATCACACACACACCACACACCACACACACACACACCACACACACACCACACACACCACACACACACCACACACACACCACACACACACCACACACACACACCACACACACACACACCACACACACACCACACACACACCACACACACACACCACACACACACATCACACACACACACCACACACACACCACACACACACACACCACACACACATCACACACACACCACACACACACCACACACACACCACACACACACCACACACACCACACACACACCACACACACACACCACACACACACCACACACACACCACACACACAACACACACGCACACCACACACACACACCACACACACACCACACACTCAACACACACCACACACACACACCACACACACCACACACACACCACACACACACCACACACACACACCACACACACCACACACACACCACACACACCACACACACACCACACACACACCACACACACCACACACACACCACACACACATACACACCACACACACACCACACACACACACCACACAAACACACACCACACACGCACACACACACACACACACACATAGACTGAAATAAAGCAATCATTATTAGAGGACATTGGCACATTGGTTTTTGAACAAGAATATGTATCATATGTAGTCTATATCATCAGTCGGTATCATATGTAGTCTATATCATCAGTCGGTATCATATGTAGTCTATATCATCAGTCGGTATCAGATGTAGTCTATATCATCAGTCGGTATCAGATGTAGTCTATATCATCAGTCGGTATCATATGTAGTCTATATCCTCAGTTGGTATCAGATGTAGTCTATATCATCAGTCGGTATCAGATGTGGTCTATATCATCAGTCGGTATCAGATGTAGTCTATATCATCAGTCGGTATCATATGTAGTCTATATCATCAGTCGGTATCATATGTAGTCTATATCATCAGTCTGTATCATATGTAGTCTATATCATCAGTTGGTATCAGATGTAGTCTATATCATCAGTCGGTATCAGATGTAGTCTATATCATCAGTCGGTATCATATGTAGTCTATATCATCAGTTGGTATCAGATGTAGTTTATATCATCAGTCGGTATCAGATGTGGTCTATATCATCAGTCGGTATCAGATGTAGTCTATATCATCAGTCGGTATCATATGTAGTCTATATCATCAGTCGGTATCAGATGTAGTCTATATCATCAGTCGGTATCAGATGTAGTCTATATCATCAGTCGGTATCAGATGTAGTCTATATCATCAGTCGGTATCAGATGTGGTATATATCATCAGTAGGGGACAAAAGGATTTCAACGACTTGGTAAGAAATGTCAGACTCACAAAGTCCAATGCTCAGCTACTCACGTCTAGACTGAAGCAGTGCAACTCTCTGTATGAAACTGTTCAAGTTTCGGGCCAGCAGAAACGGCATCGGTCGTTGGCTACTGCCATGACGTCACATGTTTATTTTGGAGCTATTGAAATTTTCTTTATTGCAATAGAGTAGTGACTTTTTTAAAAGATAGTTCATATAGAATTTTGAGGGTTAGGCCTTCACATAGTGAGAACAAGTGTACGTCTATCTCTTTGGCTGACTCTGTACACTTTAAGGGAAATATCAGGTCATTCTCTGATGAGCTAGCTCCTAGGAGAACGCTTGCATCAAGATATTCGGCAACAAGAAAGTCTCTAGCAAAGACAATACTGTGAAAACTTGATTCGGGATTACATTTGGGGACTTGAGAACGTGGCTAAAAGTGGAATCGTAAACCAAAAAAGCAAACCAACTTTTCAGATTAATATGTTGAGTCTTACAGTAATTACAATCTACATTTTTATATAACATTTTATTACGGAATTTAATTCTAGGTCATTTATTTTAAAACTAATTTGAGACTTTTTGTAGTTTTTCGATGTTTTAAAGGCCAAGTTAGAGAATAATTGTTATTTCTTGTAATGCCAACCCTTGCACCGTTAGGAAATAATAACTTTGTATGGACAAGAACAAATATTCTTTTATTGTGATGATTACAATTTTAATCATACATATTGAATCGTAGAATAGACATTTAAAAAAAATATTGAATGATTAATTTGTTATACAAGGTCCCATGTTCTAGTGGATTTATCCATCACAACAAAGTATCTTGGATGTTTTAATCCGTTACCAAGGACTGGAACTTTACTGTGTAATTTCTTCATTTCTAACACACACAAAATCGTGCTATTTATGACAGGGTTAACTCACATCTAATGGCACACACATACACACGTACACAAACAGACATACATACATACACAGTGACATCGACACTCGCCCACTCCTGCGTGCACACAATAAAACATTTGAAGACTTATGGCGCGCGATATAAAGCAATCAGACTTAGAATGAAGGGAGGGAATGCATCTTTAAAAAAAAAAAATCAAGAAACGCAACTCCTACTTTGCCGCCATTTTGTAACGTCAGACGCCGTAACATATTTGATCCAGCAGACGAGAAGCTTTAATTAAACACACACTTATTGTTCTATGTTGATTTTCTTTTCTTTCTTTACCGCTGTATTTCTTTTTTTTTTTCTTCAGGTGTTTGAAGACCGCCTGCAAGGGTCAACAGACCCAGCCAGTGGTAGAAAGAAGAAATACTATCGATACTGTACTGGGGTAATAAAAGAGATCCAGGCGTTGTCCTGTGTACTTTAGGGGTGGGGGGGGGGGGGCGGGTGCTACGGAGGTGGGTACAGGAGCGGAGGGTAAACAGAGCGCAGTATTACATGAGCTCACGAAGGGCGTAAGTTGCACCTTCATACGGGTGTGTGTAGTGGGTGGGGGGGGGGGAATGGGTAAATCTAATGTGAATAAATGAGGGGGTGGACGGAGGGGGAAGGGGGAGGGGGGGGGTGGAAGACCGACTTTCAGGTAGTGGTTGCGACTTACCTGCATTACATCAAATACACACCTGGATACCTCCGTCATGGTGTTCTAACAAATTATTTATAGACACTTCTCCCTCCCACTCGTCATTGGTCCTATGCTGTCCTTCTACCCACCCGTGGCCTGTATGGGATAAACAAATAAAAAGTATCTATTGGTGGTACCAATGTAACCGTGCTAATTGTCGATCAGTTGGCACTTGTGTTATAGAGTCTGATAGTGAACATTCCAGTTGTAGACGTGTGAGATTTTATTTTTAGGATGTATTTCTGTTTCTATGACAACTGTGATCCAAACTTTAAAAATTTAGTGTTGTAATCTCTTTCAGTGACATTCTCAGACTAGGAGTTGGATTGGACAATTTATAGAGTGTTGTCAGTGTCACAAAGTGTTATACTGGACATTTCTAGTGTTGTCAGTGTCACAAAGTGATATACTGGACATTTCTAGTGTTGACAGTGTCACAAAGGTACTGTCATGACACGGGTCAAACCCCCAGACTCAGAGGATGTCAAGTAAGTTCATTTGATTCTTCATTTTTTAACAATGACATCTATCACAGCCCAGAGATATATTTTCATGAGCTATATGAAGACATTTACTCATTAAATATTGTTACGTAATTGCAGCTGATTGTATAATAACTGTGACACTATAAACATGAAATTTAGTTAATAGCTGCTGATTTGTCAATAATAACAGCGACTTTATAAAGATTAAGTTTAGTTGATGTAGCTGATTAGTTGTGATTATTAATGTCTTGATTATTAGTCGAAAAGAAAGGATTGTTGATCACAGATTTGAAACTGATAGGTCGATGCCCCCCACCTTCACAGGGTGTCCTGATTACGAAACTCGCGGGGTCAGGGGCAACTAAACAGTTACAATGAAGACGTGAACAGAGGTTACACTGGCTGCGACGTGGACAGGAGAGAGAAGAATAGGCGTAAAGTAAGCGAAGTGTTTCTAAATGAAAAATAGTTTTGCATAGCTAGGAGGGTCAAAGGTCAGAATCGTTATAATGTGTTGTCTTTTGTGATTTGGGGGGCGGGGTGTAAGTCGAGACTTCTAGGTATATTTGTGGCCCCTGACCATCAGAATGAGCAGAATACTGGAAGTGGGAGGCCCCTTGGAAGTCGACACTTTCGCCTATATATGGAATGACATACTAGGTACCGCCTGGGCCCCACCCCCATCATCAAAAGGGCCATCACAAATACTATTTCTTGAATTGGGCCCTCAAACATCCTCGAAGTAATTGCCCGTTTCCCATCTGTGAACGCTGAATCTCTAAATTTATTTCAACATCCGCCTACCATGCGCCTACTGTCCCTGGCTGACCGTACCGTGGTCACTCTTGTCAAAACAACATCCCTAATTGGTTCACTCGTCATTGTCCGGTGCTTTCAAACATCGTCACGTGACCAAACGTTAAGTCATCCATGTTAAAAGTCAGGTCAAGGGTCGGTCAAATGTCCACTCTTTTGCTCACAACAGAAAAAATGAAAATGTGCGCGCGCAACAAAACGGTTTTGTTGGCAGACCTGCAGAAATATGTAAAAGATCGTTTTTGGAATATGCAAAGAGTTGTTCAATTTTTTGGCCGGTTTTTTTCATGAAGTAACGGTGAAAATCACGGGAAATACTTAATTTAATGGCCACGCTGAATAATAATCAAAGATAATCAAAGGCTGATTTTTTTTCAGGGCCTAAGGCTAGAAAAAGGGGTGGGCAAACTTTTGAGTCCGGGCCACACTGGAGCTGTAAATCTCCTCGGTAAGTAACAAAAATTCTGTTCGAAAGGACCTTAAATAGCCTTCAAATGTTTCTCCATTTCAGGCCATGCAGACGTTGACTATGACGTTATCGATGACGTAAACGCACTAGAAGATGGCTATAGGCCACAAATGTACAAACGTGAGGACCGCCAGAGACGACGCGCCAGCAGAAACACACCTGCGGAGGCCCCGTCCAGCACGAGCGACGGGTTGTTCATAGAGGGAGAAACACGGAAGAAATAGAGGCCAGAACGCAGTACATAAAGAGTTAATGATCACATTTGTTTACATGGGTTATGTCAATATATTATGATTTCTATTTGAGGATCGAAATGTAGATTTAGCTTATTACATTATTTGTTTAGTTTTTGTATTGGTTTTTACAGTGAAAAAAGGGGGTAGTATCTAAGAAAGTCTTTGTCTCATATATGATTAAAAAAACATACTTGTACATAAGCATAGAAACAGGCGCAGATAACCAACTACATGACCAAAACAATATACAGCTGCATACAAACATAGGGGTACAACGTTAATTAAACATTCTGTTACAGCAGCACACAAAAAACAATTCTACATGAAGCCGTTGCTAGGGTTGTAACTTGTTGATTGTTTGGTTGTTAAAGTCGTTGTTGTTGTTGTTTTTAACACTAGACAGAATCTTTCAACGGTTTTTTTGGCGACACTAAGCAAAAGAGCTTATCGTAAGCCCTGTAAGGATCACATTTAATGGGGTATTAGTTGGAAGACAACCACTTGGACATTGAAGTGAAATGGGTGGAGGGGGGGCGGGTTCAAACCAGTTACCGATATTTTCCTATCTATAATAGCGTGCTCCAGGTTACATAGTCAAACAAACGCTAAGATGCATTTTTGCGAACAGAGTTATCGTTCTATGCGTAAACAATCCAACACACATATGAAAACAAAAGTCACGTAATGATGGTGTCTCAAACACAAGGGGTTGGAATTAACGACGGGTACAAAGAGCGCACTCTCTCTCGGGCCCCCTCAAAACCAATCGTATTACTTTCATTGATATCTCTCTAAATATTTATTCTTTTTCTCAGCCTGAGGCCTCAGAAGTCCATCATCAAGCTAAAACATTTACAAAACATTTACACATACGTTCTTTAATTATTAGTGATTCCATTTGAGAAAGGAAGCTGGCTTTAATGTTGTTGTTTTTTTGTTGGTTCATTAATTTGAATTTTACTGGCATATATACGAATTGTTTTGAATACTTTTTTTTTCTTCTATTATTGTATTCCCTGTGCTTGTTCTATTTGGCAACTGTGGAGAAAACAATTATTAAATGTATACCAGGAATAAATCAAGAAATTTTGTTGTAAATCACATATCATCTTAAATAATAACTCAATTATATACATAAAACCAAAATCATCCTAAATACATATTTAAGGAATTAAATATTTGTATATGTATGCTTTTTGAACTGTAATAAAAATAGTATTTTACTGTTTTTGCACTGTTTATTATATTATTAATATAATATTGCACTGTTACCTACCCTTTTGTAACATGTTTATTTGTTTTTAACATTGTTATTTTATCCAAACCACTTATTACAAACATCATGTATTCAATTATCCTAAATGTCAGGATAGACGCAAGCCTGTTACAATAGTTGACCAGAATTGAAGGGACTTTTTTTTCAAAAAGTCGTCCCCGACGCTAATCGAAATTAAGGGCGCCTTCAGCCCTCTTTGCATTGTGGGGACGTGGTCTTAGTCCCCGACTTCCCCGACATGATCACCGTGCGGCACCGTTGCTCCCGGGGCAGGTAGCGTTGGTACACCAGTACCTCGCCCTTAATGACGACTCTCGGTTTATCCCCTCCCCGAAGGACAGGTTGCACCTGTGTTGTGCCGCCGAGCAGGGGGGCTAATGCCCAGGGGCTTGACTGAGCTGGCTAATCAGCAGAAATATGATATCAGCACGGGGGCCCGCATATTCCCACCCAGGGGCCCAAAATTTCTGTCGGTGGGCCCGTCCGTGCGGATGCGAAACAACTGGCCTGTGCTCGTCCCCGGGAGCCGAGGGAACCTCTCGTTTATTTTGGAGTGGAGCACAGGTCAGCGAGTTGGACAGCAGGCCTATATCGCCAGTCAAGCATTTCAGCCATCGCCGGTACGAAGTCCAGCTTATTCAGCGTGGCCATCTGCAAAGCCTTTCGGAGCTGTTACTTGGGACGTTCGTGGTTGTCACTTATAAACCTGTGCTCTCCGCTTTGTTAGTTGGGGTGGGGATGGGGTGGGGAGGGGGAGGAGACACCAAAGCGGTCGCATAGCGTACCTAGATTAATTTTTAACTGGTGAATTATGGAGATAAACAGGACCTATAAGAAATAAAAATATTAACAATTGACCACATTAATCTATTTCTCCTTGGTATCGAATTCTAAAGTATTACTACTTAAAACTACTAAAGATTTATTAATTGGTGGTATTTTTTTAGTTTAATTAACATTTATGCCACTTACTATTTGTGTCATGAGTCATTCCTATTTTTTTTTTTTTGTTTTTTTTTAATCTTCAATGTCAAACCAACTAGTTGACAAGTGTTATTGCCGCAATGGTACTATTTCAACAATTTAGTGTAATTTGTAAACAGGGCTTGGCCTTACGAATTGCGGGGTCCTAACGGATGCTTGCGAGCCGCCCCCTTTCTGAATCTTTAAAAGCCTGCACAAGGGCCATGACTGATAGTGAAATGCTAAATGTAAACTGTGTGGTCTCTGGCAGGCGCGGGGCCCTATTTGGAGCGATAGGTTTGTAACGGTAGTTAGTCATCGATAAATCTTTAATGTTTTTTTTTTCATCGTCAAAATATGTGTACACAGTAGACAACACAGGCCTACAATATATCATGGCATTGACATTTACACTATGTTAACATTTTATAACAAAGATGGTGTAACTGTTGTTATTTAACTATGCAGTATAATTTGTTACAATAGTTACACTGATAAAACAAGTTTTGGATTTCTTTATATGTCATTAACGTTTTCGGAATCGCTTGATGCTGATTTGAATCTGTAAATCATTTTGCTCTATCAGCTCAAATTATTAAGATATTGCTGAACAAAGCTTGTATGCGCCAAAACAGGAACAGACTGCTGACATATAATTTATGCACACAAACGCACGCATCTGCGCGTACACACATGTTCACAAACACACATACCTCACCATACGTATTAAGTACCTTTTTTCTGATGATGTCAGATGTTTGTAGGGTGAGTGTTGATTTGCAGTTGTGTTATGAATTGAGCATTGTCTTAGAATTTGATTTAGCGTTAGTAAGTTTCATACACTTCATAAAAGGAGCAGTGAATGTGGCAATTGCAAGTTGTTTAAAATACATGACCAGAGGATGCGTAAATTCACCGGATCTGTTTTGCTATGTGCGCGGCTTTTTCACAAACAAGTCACATCAGAAGACTTTCACGCTGTTACTGAAGAAAGCTTATCAACTTTTATTTTGACTCAAAAGGTGGATTGTGGTAAGTCGTGGGCACCACAGTTCATCTGTTCGACATGTTCATGCAACTTGCATGGTTGGATGAGGAAGGCAAAGAAAACATCTACATGGCATTCGGAGTTCCTATGATGCGTGAGGAAAGCAATCTCTCCACAGATAGTTATTTTTGTTTGGCAAACATCAATGGAATTTGTTATAAAACTCATACAACTGTCAATTACCCAAACGTTCCATCAGTTTCAAACCAATTCCACACGATCCCAACAGCTGGTCCAGTACCACAATCGCCTGTAGAATACACAATAGACGAAGAGAAGGATGAAGAAAGTGATGTTCCATCTTGTGCCAATGACTCAACTGACCACAAAGCTGCCGGAGAAGGAATCTATTTGATGAATTATGCTGAACTTTGCGACATTGTGTGAGATCTGGCGCTAACAAAAGGGCTGGGGCTGAACTTCTTGGTTCACGGTTAAATTAATTTACTTGGACCAGGTACAGCTACAGCAAACTTTCGTCACAGGCATAAACAGCTTGTTCAATACTTTGAGGTGACTGGCAGTATTTACACCAGATACATTGGGCTCATGAGAAGTCTTGGTGTCGAACACATTGTTGAAGATTGGCGACTGTTCATTGACTCGTCAAAGACTAGTTTAAAAGCAGTATTGTTGCACAATGAAACAAATATGCTTCAGTACCAGTTGGATATTCTGCCCACATGAAAGAGACATATGAAAACATGTCGGAACTGTTGGAAATGATGTTATCGCGTGTACAACTGGAATATCTGCGGCGATCTAAAAGTAATGTGATTGGATGGGAATGCAGACAGGGTACACGAAGTACATGTGCTTCATATGCGAATGGGACAGCCGAGATAAGAAGCACCACTATACAAAAAGAATTGGTCAACAGAGACAGAATGGCAACCAGAAACAAAAAACGTTCTTCATCAACCGTTAGTTGAACGTGACAAAATCTTCATGCCACCGCTTCAAATTAGGACTGATGAAGAACTTTGTCAAGGCATTAGACAGCAAATCGGATGCATTTATATACCTATGCAACAAGTTTCCAGAGCTCAGTTATGCTAAAGTCAAGGAAGGTATTTTCATAGGTCCACAACAAGAAAAATCATGGCCGATGAAGACTTTCAAAACACTTTAAGTCATCCTGAAAGATGCGTGGTGGCATTCAAGTCAGTCGAACCAATTTTCTTGGAAATAAGAAGTCTGTCGACTACAGGAAGAAGCTGGGAAGAAATGCATTAGGTGTTTACAAACACCTGGGATGCAATATGTTCCCTGGTACCCATTTACCTGATTCACATCTAGACTCTTCCCAGAAACCTAGGCGCAGTAAGCGATGAACATGGCGAACGCTTCCACCAGGACATTTCTGTGATGGAGTCACGCTACCAGGGCCGGAGTGCAGCGATGTTAGCTGACTACTGTTGGGCTCTACAACGCGACTTGCCAAGTACTCAGTATGTCAAGTGAAGTCCACAGCCAAGAAATTAAAACCATGAACATTTTAAACATTTTACACATGCATTGATCTCCAATGAATACATTTTTACATATAATTTTATTAGTTAGAACTGATTTCATGCTTGTGTTTAATATTTTTTTACATTAACTGCAAAACTGGTTTAAAAATTTCATTTTTATACATATTGAGCATATAACTATAGTAAAAAAATTAAGATTGGTGGATTTCTTAAAATTGGATATTGATAGAGACAAATGGTTTGGCATATTCGAAATCAGCGTGTGTAAAATTGAGAAGCGATTAGATGATGGCACCAAGAAATCCACGAGAAATTATTTTTTGTTTTCCAGTGTTATCTGGTAAATTATATATATACTTATATATATATATATATATATATATATATATATATATATATATATATATAGAACATCATATAACATACGAATTATTTTAAAATATAATTTAATTAATTATATTGTTTCAATTTTGTTTGCAGTATTATAGCCAATCGAAATTCCGGCCCAATGTGTCCTCCCTGCGTATCAAACGCGATAGCAAGAGTTATCAACAGTTTTTTCTAAGCGTACAGCGTGTCAGACTCATCGATATATTTATAACGATAGCTAGATTGAAGTGTTGTGTTGTGTAAAGCAACCAGACAAGGTGAATACGTGTGTTTAAAGATTGGAAGTTATAAGTCACCTTTCATGTTTCTTTTTAAATTACTTAAAAGGGGCGGTGGGGTGTGGGGGTTGAGCATAATTGTTCTATAAATAGCATCGTTTTTTTTCTCCAGAACTATCAGCTGAAAAAATTCTTTGTAACCAATTCTGGTCAAACCACTTTCTACTAGATGGATTCGATAAACCGGCCAACCCGATAATCCTGTCATTTTTTTTTTGTCTGTTTTTGATAAATGCTAATGTTATTTATAGACGTTTTACAAAATATTCATATCAAATATGTTAATCAAGTTATGCCAACTTGCTTAATTTTTAAAAAAAAAACACATGCCTTGTAGAATTTTTTTTTTAAAACTTTGATTACATTGGGCACAATATGCAGTGTCTAATCTTATCTTAGATACATTTTTTTTTTTTTGCAAACAGATTGACCACTGGCCACGACTTCTATTATTTAATATGAACAGATTTAGTTGAGATTCACAGTCTTTTTGATACTAACGAGACAAATTTTATTAGAAACTTTTTTTCTCACTGTGATCCCATGGGAAAACCACAAACAAAATTTAGATTTGGTATTTTTTTTTCAGTATTTCTGAATCCCAATGTTTTAAAATGATAACTATGCCTCTGTCATTTTGTTGCAAGAAGATGAACTTTGTGACACATAGAAATAGAAATCATTAAAACAAGAAAATGTCCGCAGTCAGATGGAGCGGTCAGTTCAAAAATGACCCGTGGGGGCTCATAGAATCGAGCAGGCACTACTGTCTGGCTCCAGACGTTTGAGGTTGAGGACTAACTCGGATTCCCTTTGCCGACACTGGCAGAGAGTTGAGGAAACCGTGGAACATGTGCTATTCGAGTGCCCCGGGCTGGTGGTCCACAGGGCGGAACAGACGGGTATTGGTCCTCGCCATCGGCCGTTAGGTCTGACGGAGGGACACAGCGAGTTTGATCTCACGGGCTCTAGTGGAGACTATGTTCAGCCCGCAGTATTCACTTAGAGTGTGGGGGGAGGGGGCGTACGAATGAGTGCAAGAACCTCGGGTTGTAAGTACGAGTACAATTGCCAGTTCAGACTTTTTTTTTTCCAAGTAAGACTGTGAGTAAAAATAATACACAAGGTGCAAGTACGAGTACAAGTAATACTCGAGTACAAGTACTTTGGTAAAACAACATTCAAGTACCCAGGGTCGACCCAGGGTCGAATTGACTGATTGCTCCGAATTGGGCCCTAGCCTGACAAATCCCTGCAATTTACATTTATATTAATAGTAATAGTTGCTATTGTAAACGTATCGAAGATGGGGGGACCCTCAAGCATTCGTTAAATTGGGCCCCGGCAATTGTAAGGCCAGACCCTGCAAGCACCTCAGCTCTTGTGCATACATTTTGAACAATTTAAAAACGGGGCGGCGCATTGGGTTCAACGTTTTAATTCGAGACGTTGGTTAAGGTCACACCAAAACTTGTTGACGGTACTGGCTCTCAACTTTGTACACAGACTGTGCCACAAAACAATTGTGTTCCGCCCACCGGGTACACCTAAGGGGCTGTCCATTAATTACGTCGTCAACAAAATAGGAGTGTGGGGGCCGAAAGTGCTGGACAATTGTTGACAAGGGGAGGAGCGGTGGGGGAGGGTCAAGAAAACTGGACGTCAACAATGTTACTTTTTTTAAATTTAATATAATATTTTAAATAAGGGAAAAATTACAGCGTTTGTAGTCCTGTGTTATACACACTCGCTTAACATTCAGTATTTTAATTAAACTAACTGTATTCCTACTAATTTTGCCACATAAACATTTTGGAAGCCACCTTTTAGGGGGGATGGGTATATCAATGTTGGTCAAATTTTAGTGGGGGGGGTCTCTTAGTTTGGACAAGTTGTTGGCAAGGGGGGGAGGGGGGGAGGTAAAAATCGCCAAAAATTTGTTGACATTAATAATGGACAGCCCTAAGTTCGCGAAAAAAAAATTATTTATTTTCATAATGGAATGTGCTTATCTTTCAAGCGAGTTGGGCACGTGACTTGGTGATGAGTCTTGCAGCAGACGGACGACCTTCTTCAAAACTCTTGGTTGTTTTAAAACGAAAGTAATATGTCGCTGCGTACCCCTGCATAATAATATTTCCCATACTCCTCGGTGTACGCGTACCAGTAGGAGAACCTGTGTATATAAGCATCAAGGGACTTTATCCGTCCCCGTGTGTGGTGTGTGTGTGTGTGTGTGTTTGTGTGCGAGTGAATAGATTTATTAGCATGGTTGAGTTGAAAAGACGAAATCATTTTCGATATAAAGAAATCATCAAAAACATACTACATGATCGAGTGACTGTATTTTGAAAAGAGGCGAGATGTAAACATAATGCGTCTATCTTAAATATTTCATAATTCCCCCTCCCCTCCAAATCCCAAATTATATAATCCATCCTCTTAACAAACATAATAACACATGATGCTGCATACATTTTAACATGAAGACTTCAAATAACTGAAGACGACAATTTAAAACTGACGTGGCAATCAAAATTGACGTAAACAGAATTGTATCAGAATTACGAAATGATTATTGCGAAAACGGTATGTTTAAAAAAAAAGTTTAAATTTTTAAAACTAGGAAGAGTTTTTTTTTTTTTGAATTTCCGACTTAGGGTATACCCGAAAGTTTAATGTAGTTGTTGATAATTTTAAGGTTGACATTACTGGTGTTCAGTGAGGTGTCACTGGACAGATTTAATTGATTCACATGGGGAAATGTCGCCTAATTTGTCCACATCCCAAGTGTGATAATCAGAGTTGTATTCATAACATCAATAAACTGAGAGGGATATTTAACGCTACGACTGCGTTGTTGAAGATGATATGCAGATTAGTGAGTAATTTTATATATAAATATAACGTTCGATATTTAGAACGACTCCTTATTTTATCTGTCGGTCAAACAGTCTTCATTTGTTGGAGGAGGGGGGGAGGGGGGGATGAACGTTATTAATTCAGTTGTTTACATGAATTGGTGGATTTGGTTTACTTGATAATGACTCAAACGCTTACGTCTTAAAACTGGGTCATATGACTTGGTTGACAGGTCCAATTTAGTGTGCCGGCAGCCCCCGTAGCCAAGGGGGCACCAAATGCCCCCCCCAAAGGTGTGGGAGGCCCCCCCACCCAGCTTAAAGAAGAAAAAGAGGAATAAAGAAAAAGTAACCAAAATGGAGAAGGTACCCTTGCTGGGTATTGGTGCCCCCTACTTACTTTGGACCTGGCTACGGGCCCGTGTGCCGGCATCATTCACCATTGCACGTACAACTGGGGCTCATCTGAGGCAAGGTAACTCACCAATCAATAAAAAATACATTCTTAGTGTCGAAAATATTAATTACTAGGCGAATAGAGATATGACGAGGCGTATTTGATGTGAGTTTTTGTATAATGTAATGTGTAATGTAATGTTAGGCTACATGTAACAACGCTCATTGAACACATTTTTTTCCGCCATTACAATTTTAAAAATCAAGTACAAACTATATTTTTTAAATAACTGAATATTGTATCAGTCTGTGTATTCTGTCAGATATAATACATCTATGCATATTACTGCTCAAACAGCAATCTAAAACTGGTAAAATACGTTATAAGATCTGAAATGTCGCAACTATTTATCTTAGATTTCTAAGGAGGATGATATGAGTAAGCAAAACAATTTATTTTCATAACCCTGGACAATGCATTTATTAAATTAAATGATGATAGAGGTTTCTATTTATTAAATTTAATGTATTATTGCATATTTTATTAGGTGGATAGAAATAGAATTTCGACTTCCGATCTAATTAATGATGTGCAATGACAGTCGGACATTCCTGATTCTTCGAAAGTTTATTGTATTGTGGATACATAATAGTTAATTGCCTTAGATATATTAATAACACAAACCTTTTATTACTGAAATTCTAGTCAAGTTTTTTATATAATATGTATGGCTCTTATTAAACTATCTGTAATCATTCATTTTATTGCGATGAATATTGTTATTATGCCCAGTGCCGAGCCTTGGGATTTAGGGGGTCCGGGGGCTTGGCCTTTGGCGGGGTGGGGGCTGTATATTGACATTTGACACCATGACATGAGATGATGTAGGCCCTACTTAATTTTTAATGTAAAAAATTGGGGCCCCTCCTCAAGCTGCATCACGGGGCACTTTTAATTTTGACCCCCCCCTCCAGGCAGGCCGCCGATAATGTGGTGGCCGACTGATTATGAATTGACTAGTCAATAACTGTCCAAACAAACTATTGAAGAGCCGTTTACTTGTTAGAGTACGTTTGAGTGTTAGAGCAGCAGGTTTATTAAAACCTGATATTTAGGGAAGGGGCAGGGGCTGTTTATCCTTATAGGCAAAATAGGCACTACGCCTAGGGTCACGTAGATCTTTCAAGGGCCTATGCAAATCCAGAAGATAAGGTGAAAACAAGTGCATTCTTGAAAAATATTAAAATATGAATTGGGAGGGCCTACGACTTTGGTAAAGTGCCTAGGGCCTACGATGACCTTAAAACGGCCCTGGTGAAGGTACTAGTTGATTAGTCAAATAAGACTTCAATGTTTATAATGTAGGTATGGAGTTTGAAGTTTGCTATTTAATTTTTTTTTTAGGGTAGTGGGGGGTAAATTTAACGTAATATAATCAGGGTGGGGTAATAACATTTGCTGCCAGGGAATGTGAGCAAAGTCTAAAAGTGCTAAAATGTGTTGATCTAATTTATTCATTAATGGAAGCCCTCAATGGTTCGGCTAGAAGACACGATTATGATTGGCTAATTGAAAGGATTCTCTACATCCCAAATCGTCATCTGTTTCATACCAGTTTGATCTTCAGATGGAACTCTCTGGGGGGTGGGGGGCTCTCTCTCTGAGATAAATACATGGCTGATTGGTTCTATATATATATATTATTATTAATTGATGATAGAGGTTTCTTAAGGATCTATAAGACTGGGGTTACGGGCAACGCCCTCCTCTTGGAAAAAAAAGGAAAGTACTAAACCACTGCTAGCGGAAATGAAGTACTAGCTGAGGAAAGGCCACTTTAGCCCCGAAATGACCCCCCCCCCCCACTTTATAGATGCCGAATTATATATACTGTTGACCTGTATTTGTGTATGTATGTGTTGGCAATGTATGCACTTATTAAGATCGAATAATGTTAGTAACATTTTTTAACATTCCTTTTTTGAGAAATAGTGAACAACTTTTTTCAGTTGATTGCAACTTAAAGAGTTGAACTTAATACTATTACATGTATCATAAAAAATATTGGTTACTCAGTATCATATGTACGCTTGCACAAAAAATTATAATAAACATTAATTTATTTTTCCAGATGGTCGTTTCAGTTGTCACCCTGGAAAATCCACAAATGTCCATGCACCATATTGCATTACTGTCAACATTTGTGGTTGAAAGTAAGTAGTATTGCCCTATGAAATTGATTTTCTTATTTCTTTTGAATTATTTTTAAATCATTTTTTTCCATATGTTATTACCAAAAGCAAAATTAAAGCCAAGTCATGTTACAGGTAAATCTACTTTGTTTATGAGGCTTTATGTTGTTTTTTTTTATCATTGACGCGATTTTTATGTATATAACAGCGGCGTAAAAAAAAAAATAAATATTCCAGAACTGCTTTTTATAAACTCCATTTTATCTTTTTTAAGCTGAGAAATGAAGAAGAAATTCTCAAGATGACCAAGACAGAAGACAAAAAGTTTATCTGCATTAGTTTTAACAAGTTGAATCGGATATCGGATCCAACATCCCAAACATCCCATGAATGAAATATTTTTGATTTCAACATAACACACTTTTCCACAGAGCAGGAATTCATCAAATTTGTCATTGCTGTTTTAAAAGCTGTGGTGTGCCATGAGAATCCGTGTCCTGAATCAAAATGAAAATAAAATCATGAACCTTTTCTCCCCCAGCCCTCACACGATACCTATTGTGTACATTAATCATGATTTAGAAAAGTGTTTGAAAGATTTAGCTTCTGGTGGCCAACTGGGTTACCTAAAAGGCTTCCAGAGAAGAAGGCACATTTGCACTACCCAGATGTCATCGGATACATGTATGTTCCTTCAGTATACATAAGACTATAGTCTTGAGCTGAGCACAGTTGCTCATTGACTGTAAAAGAATGTTTTTTTTTAGTTTATTTCTATTAATGATGGGACAATGCCGAGATTTTTATTGATAAAATTGCCCCAAGTCATATTCATTAATTTGCCTTTCTCCTTTGCCGAAGATAAAACATTAACAATCTAAAGGAGTTAATCAGACAGTTGCATGATGAGGATAATTTCCACACTATTAAATAAAGTAACCCATTTGATTTTTTTTTTTTTTTACTTTACTCATCTAATTTAAGAGATATTTAGCCCATATATGCAAGAAAAAATGACCAAAATTAATTGATACATCATAAAAACTTTCTCTCATATTTTTCTATTTTCATACAATAAACTGTCTATGTTTGATATTATCATCATTGGTCCGTCACCCCATCGGAGTATGGGCCACTTAACTAAAGATCTCCAGCAATTTCTGTCCTGAGCTATTCTCTCCAGCTGAACCCCATCCTGGTGATGTCCGCTTTCAAATCTCTCGCCTCCAAGTGTTTCTTGGCTGCCTCTTCCCTTTTTCCTTGAGGATTCCAACCTGGAATGTTGTCTAGTGATGTTACCGCTGGCTTTTGTAATGTGTAGCCTTATCCATCCCTATCCCCTTCCTGATCTTCTTCTGTGTTTGATATAGTTTGTATCAATGCTAATTAGTAAAAATGTAAGAACTGACTAGACTACAGAATACTGAAAATAATTGACTTTCCATTGTGTTTGTAATATGTAAGCTTATTCTTTTTTTTTACCATCTTAAGACAACATAGTATTTTTCTTACCTAACTTTTATAACACATTCAAAATGAATTAAAAATCTTTACATTTATCTGTTAATCATTTTTCTTTTTCAAAATATCAGGTTATCCCTGAGTTTTACAGCAACAGCTATGTGCTAGGTCTGGCTATGGTTGTTGTATGCCATAAAACCATTTTAGTTGAGCTACGGTTCCATGATTGAGCTACTGATCTTCAGGGGGGAACTCGATCCTGGTTTCATTTCACAAATAGAAAAGCCATAGTGTCACAGGATCATTCACTTTGAAAAAATCGCAATTAAAAGAATTTACAAAATTTAATAACTAACAAATTTACTAAACTGAAAAAAATGTATTTTTGTTTTTTAATTATAGTAAATCGTAAAGTTTTTGATAAAAACATATCAAATGTGTGATTTTACGTTTTAAATTTTTGTTCAGCAAACCATTCAAGTCATGTTGGCAGAATCGGTGGTACGATTGTATAAATTTCAACTTATTTCTGACCTTAAAGTTTTTTTGTACCAGCAGCAATGAACTTTCATGAAGCATTTACAACTCAACCATCTTGTTAGCTTCTACTTAGCCAGTCGCCATTAATGCTCCTGACTTTTTTCCACTGAGAAGTGTAGTTTGAGTTGTTCCTTTAGATTAATTAACATACATTCATACAAGTCTACAGTCTTTTATAGACTGTAAGACGCCATCTTACTCCTTTTACATATCAAAAACAAGAAAAAATTGCATGAAGCTGTCATCAGCATTCAGATTAAATACTTTGGGGAAAAGAGTGCATCTTTAGTCTTGAAAATAGGATTGCTGCAACTAGCTGTAAAAAAGAAAATAATTTTCACTATCAATAATCACTTAAATATTTGTATCTTTCTGATAATTTAAAAATATTAAAATACAGCATGTCGAAAATTACAGTTTGTAATAAATATATATTTACATATTATATTATAATGTATTATTATTATAATTTAACTCATTCTTTACATGTTCATGTTGCACCATTTAGCATATCTTTGTTTACTATTATCTCATTTTTGCAGTGAATCCTCTGCCTTAAGGAGAGTAATTTGTATTTAATATATATGTTTATTCAACTTAATAGTCACAGTATATTTATTGTAGGGAGCATTGTTAAAGAAGTTTCAATATTCTGCCACATTTTTTCAAAAATAACTTTTAATCATCTAACATGTTTCTTTAACCTTCTGAAAATGAATATCTGCTTACATTATGTACAAAATGCAAGATAGCTAATTATTTTTTAAATAAAAACAAACATAACTTTTTTATATTAATTTTTTTAAAATTTGTTGAAACCCATCATTTTTCTTAAAGAAATTTATTTAGCAATAGCCTCCAGGGTGCTGGCACTATGGTGGGAACTGAACCAGGTGTTATTACTGTGGGGAACTATCCAGGGGTGTTGGCACTGTGGGGAACTATCCAGGGGTGTTACACAAACTATCCAGGGGTGTTATTACTGTGGGGAACTATCCAGGGGTGTTATTACTGTGGGGAACTATCCACAGGGGTGTTATTACTGCTGTGGGAACTATCCAGGGTGTTGGCACCTGTGGGGAACTATCCAGGGGTGTTAAGGTCTGTGGGAACCATCCAGGGTGTTATTACTGTGGGGAACTATCCAGGGGTGTTATTACTGTGGGGAACTATCCTGGGTGTTGGCACCGGGGAACTATCCCAGGGTGTTGGCACTGTGGGGAACTATCCAGGGGTGTTATTACTGTGGGGAATCTATGAAAATCAAAACTAGTAAACAGTACAACTAAATGACAATCTGCATGTTTCTAAACAAAGAAAAACTACATATTGATGGACTGGTTAAGTGGAATTCAGAGTTTGTAGCCTATGTGAAAGTGGTTCTTGATGTTGTATCTGCTGTGTTTAGCAGGCAAAGTGTTAGTTACTGGATGGATTCCACACAATCCAAAAACTTCTCTTGGCTTCTTTTATACAAAAAGCTATGTTGTAAATGTTTCCTGGCTGGACAAAGATAAGTTTTACGGATGTGTAGAGAAAAGACTTTTTAAGCAGACGGAGCACACTGTTAGCTGTTTGGTCACAGAGTGCTGGAAGTAAAAATAAATCCTCTTGATATTCAGAATTTTCACTAATAAAAATAATTTTTATAGATGTATTAGAGGTTTTAACAAGATACAAGTCCAGATGGGGGTTTGTCTTGTATTGATAATGAATTACTGTTTGTTAGGGACAACAATACAAATACTCCTTACCGACAATATTCAATTTGATTTTTTTTATTTGTCTTTTTTTTTTTTATATATATAATTTTTAAAAATGTTATGGAGACTTAATTATGAAAGGATCAAAATTATTTCTGAAAAAATCGTTCATTATTAACAAAATTATTAATTTTTAATGACTTCAAAAAAAGTAATAGCTGATGTTCTCAATAATCAAAGCATCCGTAATTTATTTCCACAGTCAGAAACAGGGCGGAAGCATCCATATTAAGGCAACAAGGACCCGGTATCAAAGAAGACAGTGTGGTAAAAAAATTATCCACCGTCATTATACTGTTGCACTTGTGCCCAGAAATTTTCAGCCAGTGAGAACTGGCTGGATTTTTTGAGACATCAAATTCTGAACTGAGGTTTGCTTTAATCTCACTAATGTTGCTAGGAAGTGAAACTTAAATTACATTGATAATTAAAATTATCTGGCATTTGCTAAATTGATAAAAAAAAAAAAGCTCTGTTTTTATAATTGTATAATTTTAAAAAATACATAATAAAAGCAAGGGATTCGATGGCATTGAGATTAATAGAGTAGATAAGAAAAGGTATGGTCTTGAGTCCCTAATGATGCCAGTTAGCTATGTTGTCTGTGTGTAATGCCTTCCTGGCCTTTCCAGACTCATCTATGGTGGAGGATAATGTAGATATGGCATAAATATCTGTCTCCAACAGTTCTTACTAGTCTTATATAATTAATAGTGGTATGGGTTCCTGCGTTAAATCAAAAGTAAAGAATTAATACAACAGTATTCCAGTTTGAAAATCTTGAATGTAAACAATAGTAATAAAAATCATGAAAAAATCGGATCTGTCTGAAACCAAAATAACTTAGCCACTTCATCAAACCTTATGGAATAAAAACTCTTTTACAAAGGTTTTGCAGGTACAGCTGGTCTATTATAAGGCTTATCCTAGCAGGGACATCATAAGGCAACAAACAAAACATAATGTTAATATAAGCAAGTAAGTAGTAATAGTTCAGTTCCCACTGTCCTCATGAGCTAACAAGGTACATGAACCTATCTGTTTCAGTGGGTGAATTCTGTAAGATGAGATGAAATCTCTTAGATCCTATAAATCACCAATGGAACTGTTTTTTTTTTTTTATGGTGCCCTTCTTTCATTCCCATCATGTCGATAGTGCGATAGCCATGGAGGCAACACAGGAGGTATACCAGGGACCTAAACCAAGACCTGAAATATTGGTCCTCACTGGAGTTCAACAAGGGACCCCGGGTCACCAGTCAAGCTCTTACCGCACTACCATCCTTCCCTCATCTGTTTCAGTAGCCAAGGCATATTGAGGGGCTGTGTGGCTGGCACAATACTTACTTCCCAACCAGGTCAGGGACCCATTGGCTGGATTACACTTTGGAATTTTCCCCAGCACCTGAAAACAATGCTTGAACTCTGGGACCTTTGACTTCAGTCGAGTGCTCTACACTGCATGACCAACCGTCCTGATATAAGTTAGACATTTGTATTTAAAATATGACCCAAATTGATTTTTTTATGTCTCTTTCAGCAAAAATTCTTAGCAAAATGTAATGCTAATGATGACTTTAAGATGTTTCTGAAAAACCTGGACACTTTGTTTGGGAAATCGAAAGCTATAGAATGAACAAAACGATCTAGTCAGTGCTAAAATGAGAATTTGCAGACTTACTTTCCAGACAACCAAAGATCTTTGGGGTAAAGATTTGCCAATACATTGGCTAGCTCTTTCCAGTGTTTCAAAAGGTATTTTTTATAATTAACTATTCAGGAAAAAAAAGGTTCTATTTTTAAGCTGCATCAGCTTTTTTTCAGTTAAGAAATGTATTTTTAACAATCAATACATGTACAAATTACAATATAAATCCACCATATGATTGTTTCCAATATTGATCTTCTGGCCTTAAATGATCTTTTGGTACAAGCTTTTCAAAACCATGGACATAAAATTAATCAACACTTTGGAGGAATGTTTGATTCAAGGTCAATTATTTCTCTTGGACAGCCTTCACCTCAATCCACCTGTGGTTAATGTTCTGTTCCATGCATTGACCCATTTTGTAACTTTTTGCTTAAGTGAGTGTGTCTTTAAATCTTTTTTTTGTTTTTTTAAGCATAAGAATTTCTTCATACATCTTATGGTGTCCCTTACATAAGAATTTCTTCATACATCTTAGTGTTGTCCCTTACATAAGAATTTCTTCATACATCTTAGTGGTGTCCCTTACATAAGAATTTCTTCATACATCTTAGTGGTGTCCCTACATAAGAATCTCTTTTCCATACATCTTATGGTGTCCCTTACATAAGAATTTCTTCATACATCTTAGTGGTGTCCCTTACATAAGAATTTCTTCATACATCTTAGTGGTGTCCCTTACATAAGAATTTCATCAGTAATGCCTTAGTGGTGTCCCTTACATAAGAATTTCTTTCATACATCTTAGTGGTGTCCTCTACATAAGAATTTTCATACATCTTAGTGGTGTCCCTTACATAAATTCTAAAGAACCCTTCATTTTCTATTGGTATATATGGTTAATTTCATAAGTCAGACATCTGTATACCAGCATAATTTGATCCAGAGAAAGCATGAAACTGGGAACAGTTGCATATCAAACAGATTTCCCAGTAAGAAATAATGGAAACTAACTTGATTCTAAACGGATTCAGAATAAACTTTCACAATAATAAAAAATATTTTAATTTTTAAATTACATGTATTTAGTAAATTAGATAGTATTTGCAAACATAAATGAAATTCTCAATGCAAGGGGAATAATTTAGGAATACAAACATTAAAAAATTTAATGCATAAATTCTCACCCTAAGAGGAAACAAATACTTTATGCATATTAATGATCACATGCTCATCAATTGAATGTTGTAGACCAAATTACTCGAAAACTGAGGTTTGACTGTAATTGGGGAGTATTGTTTCATTTAATATTTAATGAAGCAACTGACTGGGATAAAACACGGTTTGTTGCGTGGCCACAAAGCAAGCTCCGTTTATGTAAAACTAATTTTTTTTTAATGAAAGTTAAAACTGCAAGTTTTTTCCTCCAGGGGAAGCTACTCATAGCAAGATACATGTAGAGATAGTGTGAAGGTTCTCAAGCTGATAGATTCTCTATCCAAGCAACAATCAACATATGAGGTGAGTGTGTTGGATTAGATTACACATTGATGAGAGATTTTATTTATTAGTGCAGCCATATCAGCTCAAATATTTTAGAATGGCCGTAGAACAAGTCATAGGATTACGCAGAAATACAACTGGTGATATATCAGAATGGAAATTTGTTTTTATCTTTAGTTTAAAATATTATATCCCAACAGAGTAGAGAATGGTTTAAAATCTGTAAGTGTTATATAAAAAAGATTTATACATTTCTTAGCAGAAATAAAGATCACTTTATTTTTGTTCAGATTGCTTGTTTGCCTTAAAATTTGACACACGTTTAAAAATCTTTTTTCAATGTACATAATCATCATAGGTATATAGGCCTCCATAATAGAGTTTCATAATGGCAATCTATTAACAGGTGCATCTGTTTTTTTTCAATTACTTGAATTTTGCTTATTGAAATTTCATAGAGTTCTTGGGTTATTTTTCCACTTTTTGCATTTAGATGACTTTGCTTAAGGCATTTTATGATATATGAAGTTATAAAAAATTCATGCACTAAATTATGAGAAGAACTTGTTTGAAAGTTAGCTCCAACATATCAGATCAAAATAAATGAAGCTTTGATTATACATGTAGCACACATGTAAATAACATTATAAAATTTGACTCCTCTCCAAAGCATTCTCCTTTGTTTTGCTTAATTAATATTTTTCCTTTTACTATTTTTTTTTTTAGGTCAGTCTTGCTCACCAGGCATTAATATTTGACCCATCACCAGACATTCAAACAAGGTGCCATCTTGCTGCAGAAGAGGAATCTTGTGAAAAAAATTGATTCTTTCCTCACCAAGAACTAGAAAATCTACTTTGCCCCTATTTATCAGTGGAATCAACTATAAATTCTGTGAGTGTTTCAATCTTTTTTTCTAATCTTGAAATGCTTATCTGAACTTGACTGATGTTTATCTTAATCTGACTGGACCTTTTTGTTGTTAAAGTCTTAACTGTTCTTTAATTTTCCTCAGGTCTGACGGCAAATTGGTGTTTAACTGGAAAATTTCACGTGACGCCAGTCATTATCACAGTCCTTAAACAAACAGTGGCGGAACTCACCGGAGAAAAACTGTCACCTCTTCATACATCGATTGCAGGCAGTTTAAAAACATGGTTGACAATGAAAGTAGGCTAAACCACAAACATATTGTGAAGCTGTTTGCTTATCGCAGTAATACCAATGTTCCGCAGTTTGTCAGAGGGAGCATCATACGACTAATCTCCAGGTAGTTTTCTAAATGAATGCATATATTTCACCGTAATTTTTTTAAATGGTTTAAATAAAGTGAATGATATTTAGACTCATCAGAAAACTAAGAAACTTTACTTGCCATTTTTCATTTAACCCAATGGTTACTAAAGGGGAAAACTAGCCACCCCTGCAACTACTGAGGACTTAAGGGCTTGAGCAAAACTTTTAGTGAAAAAATCAGATGCCTCTAACTTTGTAAACTAAACCTATAGAGGTACTGTATTAAAAGTTCATGTATATGTTTAATCCAAAGGAATATGACACAAATTTGAAAAAAAAATATTGGGCAAAGGTTTATTTCATGCAATACTGAAAGTAGAAAATTTTGTTTCAATGACTTTTTAACAGATGTTATACAAGTATGATCTGTAAACCAAAATGAATGAAATAAATAAGTCGTACATAGGTGTTCTTTAATTGTGAAATTTGTTTTTTTTAACTGCAAATGAAAACCATGTTTAGTTGGGCAAAACTACATGCATTCAGGCTATCTGTGACTTATGTATTTTTTGCGACTCCTGTCATTTTGACAAGAAATTGCATGTTGGGTCTGGTTTCTGCCCTGTAGAATTGATAGTTATACAAATGACACAGATATTCAAATATGTGAAAAGCAGACCTTTATGTACATGTGTGTGACTACATTTGTGTAATCTTACACTTGAATGGCAGCTTATAACTAACATCAAACCCAGCCATTTCTATATTTGTCATGTCATTTTTACCCTCCTTCTGATTAAAAATGTATAAAAAGAATAATTTAGAATTAATGGGTAAATAATTTAAAATTAAGAGAAAATTTTTTTTTAATTAAGATTAATCTCATGCTAACATTTTTTTTAAACATGAACTTTAATTTTCAACAGTACTCTCTGGCATACAGAATCGTCGTCGAACATATTATCCTGAGAAAACTTTATTAGTATACTTGCTTCAAACTATCTCTGCTCTGAATATTATTTAGCAGCAAGAATATAGTCCACTGTAACCTGACTGCTGCAAGTATATCGTAGCTAGAGAATTAGATCATGCTCGGTGAATTCACCATCTCTGTGAATCTAAAAGCTAACAAAGATTCAGTTCTGGGCCAGGGTATGTATAACACTAAGTGGTAGTTTTCATAAGGTAAAAGGAACAACCACTTGACTGATTTCTTTTTTTTTTTCTTAATGCGGGCTTCCATTCTTGATTTCTCAAATTCTCTAAAATATTAGGAAGTTATAAATATATACATTATTAAATAAAAAAAACTTTTTTTTCAGTGAAGTAAATAATAATTGTTATGTAAGTTGTACTTGAGAAATCTATCTGTTGACTTCCTATATACATTTATGTGTTTTAGTAAATATAAGTGAGTATTGTTATTACCTGACATCAATGATGTTTTTTTGAGCAGATGATCTTAATTCCATACCACTAAGATGGAGTGCTCTGAAACTCTACAAAACAAAGTAGTATCAAAAGAAACCGACATTGCAATGGCTGGCAATTTGATGTCGGGCATCTTCCTATGGGGCTGCCTTTACCTCTTGATAATATATCTGATGAAGAGTATGCTTCCAAGGTGTTGATTTACACTTTTAATGATCCAGTTAGATTTACAAAGGGCCTTGAGAATTAGTGTTTGATTTTAAAATCTAAAAGTACGCTTAAGTATCAAACATTGTTTTGATGAGATATACAAATAACATTCAGTACAATGTAAGGCTTGTCAAGTAAACCCATTTAGAGTTTGCTGCTCTGATTTTATTTATTAACTTGAATGTCATTGTTTCCTCCTTCACTCACATATTATTATCGTAACTGAATGCAGTCCTATTACAGTGGACTATGCCATTATGACCACCAGAATAATAAAATCTCTTGCATTGTTTTAAAAAATGTATTTGCTTCCTCATGTCATTTTTTTTAATATAACATCTGTAAAAAATGACACTGAAAACCAATACATGTTTTATTGAATAGAAAAACAAGAAAACACCTTTTGACTCCAACTTTTTTTGGTAGACATATTCAAACTGTTGACAGATTTCTATTTTCTTCTTGATTTACATTTTTTTTTTCAATCATGTGTGAGAGTCCAGCCCAATTAAGGAAGGATGATGTTCAAACTTAAATTACTCCCCTTTGTTTATGACAGTGCTAATCACGCCAAACTTGGTTTTAATAATTTAAACCCAGCCAGGAAGATTATTGTAACACATCTAAAAATTACAAGATTCTTTGCTGTCATATTTTTCTAACTTAATACCACGACTTTTCTGAACTATATCATGCTGTACACACACACACACAGACATCTACCTTCAAGTCTTGTGTCATAACTTGATATTTTTAAATAAGCATAAGATGTCTACATCAACTTAAGAAGAAATTTTCTACACAGCAATGCAATAATTAATGAAAAATTAAATCTAAAATATATTTTTTGTAACAATATTTTGACGTCAACAAAAAAGCTCTAGATGCTCTTGTATAAAACTGGAAACGGACATCACTCTAACTTTAACTCCATTTCCCTTTAAGACAATCTATTATTAGGCAGTCTGGGTTGAAAGTGACTATTGGTAGAAATGACTTATCGCAAGTTAATTGATAAAGATAATGAATACCAAACCTTAGCCTTCACAGGCCATATACTATCATCTCCAACTCCATCGAGAAACCCGTTTAAAGGAAGAATACTACCAACTGATGCTGAAGTGTACACACTACTGCCCTAGAAAAGACCAAAGTTTCAGAACCAGTCAGAACCAACACTTTCTCAATAGTAAGTTGAGTCAGCCCTACCTGCAGACATCGGAAGTTACCTCAAACTCCGCAATAGTCTAGAATATTTAGATAAGCTGGGGTAAAATGAAATTCGTGAATACATAAACCTATTTAAAAGTTGTAACTGACTGAAATAAAATATTTTTGACATAACCGGCGATGGTAAGTCAGTTTTTTTAATCCAACTTCTATTTAATTTGAAATGTATTAATACCACATGTACAATGAAATGATTATATGAGAATTAAAAAACATAAAAGTAAAACCACCAGGATAAAATGTAAGAAGATGCAAAGTTTGGTAGAAATATTTGTAACAGCCACAATGTATCACCAAATGACTTTTGTTGTTTTAAACTATCTTTGGTTTGAATATTCTGTTTGAAAATCTTAAGTATGTACTGTACGTTCAACAAGAATGATTTCACTGACTTATCTTACCATTTTTCCCAACTAGATCTTAACATACAAGGGAGGAGTGGCCACATAAGACTAGTTATTCTAACTGTGAAATGGTTTAAATTAAATTCCAGTGCTATAAATAGTTTTAAAGCAGGCGATTACATTAAGAAAGGGCAGATTTAAAAAAATGTTAAATAAAAGTAATTATATACCGGCATTCCATTTTTTTGCCAGGATATTAATTTTTTCTTAATATAATTATTGCAGCTTATGGATGTGATGATGTTAATGGTAAATGCCAATTCATATTTACCCTGACTTTGAAATGATACTCTAAAACATCTGTAATTTCACTCAAAGTAAGTACAAATGTATACATTACATTCTGATTTTTAAACTTCTGTTTATTTACATTTACTAATAATAAAAAACTTGGTATAATACATTTGTTTATTAATAAAAATGTATTTGTAACTGAGGTAAAAAAAAAACTATTTAGCTTCTGAATTGTTATTTGTGTTATGTTTATTAATGACACAAACTTTGATTTATCGTTTTAGATAATTCTGAGAAAAAAATCCCTTTTTCACCTTACTTCTAAGTTTCGTCATGAAAATAAGAATGGTTTACCAGAAAACAAAAATTTAATTTTTTTTTTTTTATTTTGTGGAATTTTAGCAGCAAAGTAAGTTAAAACTCCTCTTTATAGAAAAATTTAAACTGTTATGAAAATACTAATGGTTGACTAAAATTTATATTTTTATATTACGTGGTCGTATAAAATTTTTGTTTTGTTTTTTATCTGTGAAATTAAATTAACTTATTCTTTGATTTTTTTTTCTGATCTAAACTGAAATCAATGTAGAATCCATTAAACATTCATTAATAACTTTCTCTCCACAGAAGGTTGGTCACGTTTAATCTGCAACGGGGCTATGCTAAAAGTCATCAACAGTACTATACATCTTTTAATCTGGTAAGTGAAGTCTTTTATTTTTTTTATAAATCATGGTTAATATAACCCACTGTATGTAACTGAAGTTATGTTTTTTTTTTCCATTGTATATTTGGTGTGGGAAAAAAGTTATGGGCATACACTTGTGAGATTTTTAGTGAGATAATAATTTTTTGTTCAATATGTGAGATATACAACATGTATTATATATACTTCAGCTGTACCCCAAAACCTTTGGGTATAGAGTTATATCCCCTTAGGCTTGATCGGGTAGGCGAGGTTATTTTTTGGTTTCAGCAGATCCGCATTTTTTTTCATGATTGTATTTTAAATCAGTACTGGTTGTATTAATTCTTTACTTTCGATTTAACGCAGACTGGAAATGGGTATTATTATATATGTATGTGATCTACTGTGTTTGTCAGGTCAATTTATACTGCTGCAAGAAATCATTCAAAGGGATCTGTCCACCAAGCTCATTGCTGAAAAAGTTCTGGTAAAGGAGCGTTAGGATAATGTTGTGCCCAAAGTCAATCCCTGTACTATGAGCATGGCACTTTTTGTCTTTGTAAGTATTTGTACTTCCTGTATGTATTAGGTATAGTACTTTTCTTACTGGTACAATTCGTACAGTAGTTCACCTAAAACTGCTGCTTATGTTATGAATTGACTTATAAAATAAAATATGCTATTGGATTTTACTTTTTTTTTTCTTGTCTCGATTTGTAAATGCAATTCTTAAATGAATAAATGTCAATTACAGACATACCCTGTTAAAAACATAATATGACTTAAGCAGAAAAAAATTAACGTATCACACAACTTTTGCAGAATATCTTAGAAACTGTGGGGTTATTTCCAGGGAAACACTTTGTCAAATCCCAGTTTTCTTTTTCTGCATTCAGATTTCATCAAATACTTTCTTTAATACATTTGTTGTTAGATACTAAACAGCAAAACTGGGTTCCACTAAGTTTTTTTAAGACCTTATTTAAGAAGAATTAAATGGACTGGAGTGAATTACTTTGAAGATTTATTTTAAAAAAAGCAAATCGTATTAAGTGCGAAAGCACTCTTTAGTACCGTATTTAATGAGTGTTAGTTTGTTTTGTTTTTTTTCTGAAAAAAAAATGTATAATTCCAGGGACATCTTCCTCACCACTTCATGTTCAGATGTCCTAACATTGATAGAAAAAAGCAAAGACCTGTGTCTAACACCAGAAAGCTGCACCAGACTGTTGGATATCAGTGGCTGAAATGTTGCTGAAAGTTCACCAGAAGAATTGGTGCTGGGTGAATTAAGAGCTTCAAATTTATTTGTAGACTTGACCAATGGAGAGATCAAGGTACCAGATAAACAAAGTCAGATTTTATTTAATAATTTCTGCATTTTGCTGATCATACTCATTTCGGAATTGGCTTCCATTGCCGAATATCTTGTGTTGGTTTTTTTAAAAGCTTCTATAAAAAATTTTTTTTTTTTTCAAATTGCAAAACACTATCTAGAGCAATTGCTGACTTGGTGGTTTTTTTGGTTGTGATGCAGATCTGCCAGTGAGGGTTATGGGGTTAAAATCCTAGTGATTCTAGTCACTTAACTGTGTCTTCTGTGGTATCTCCTTAGGTGCCACTGTACATTTCAAATATAGTTTTGCTGTGATGACCTTCAAACTGAAAAAGGTCTTTCAAACCAGCTTCAAAACAGGTTGAAACAAATTTTAAGCTCTAAAATGTAATAACTCTTTACTATGTAATGGAGAGATCATATACTGTGATCCTAGCCTCTCTCTGTCTCTTTATTCTCTCTTTCTTCCTTCTCTTTTTCTTTCTTTCTTTCCCCCCACATTTACTGTTTGAATATTAAAGCAAAGCTTGGGTACTTATCACCCAAGTAGAAATCAAATCACCCCCTTAAGAAATAGTTTTGGGAAAAAAAATGTATCACTTTGACATAGTTTCCAAAATTGATTTAGCTTTAATACAATTAAATAATGCTGGTAAGAGTTTTTCAGTATTTATTATTTTATTCTTAAACAGAGAGTTTCATATTTTAATCAACTTGTGTTTTTGTTAAGACTGTTGAACACTTCACAAGAATTTACTTTTTACCTAAATGACATACACAGAAATTCTCAATTTTAGTCCCACTTTTTTATAGGTATATCCCATATCTCTAAAAATATTTGGACAAGGAGTAGCACATTTGAAAGGGTAAGTTACACCTAATGATAAGTCTACATTCTACTCACCCAATGATAAGTCTTGCCTTCTAATTGTCTAATGATAAGTCCTACCTTCTACTTAGCATTATTAGATACTAAGATCTTTTTACTGTACAGGTTTGTTAAAATTTTAACATCTTAAATGATTTTTTTAACCATCATTAATAAAGACCAAACAAAATAAAACTAATTTTAAGCAGTAAATGCAATGGCCTTGTCAAAAATGAGAATTATAATATTAAATGTCGTAGTCAAATTGTTAGAAAATTTCTTACATAATATTTCTGGCAGTCAGTAATTACATTCCTAGCATTAAAAGAGTCAAATTTAGAAAATAATATTTCTTTATTAAAGATGTAAGCAGACATAAATTAAACGTAAATAATTTTCTTATTTGATCATTTAAACAAACTGATCCATTTAGCTTTCCAAATAAATAATTGATCTGTTTAAAAATTCAATTGATGTGTTTAAACCTTCAGTTTATTGTCATAGTGACTTTCAAAAACAAACTTTGACTTAAAAGCTCATATCTATATTTAAAAATACATATTAAATTTAAGAAAGATGTGCTTGTTTGTTAAATCATGAAATATTTATTTCCATGTTACCATGTCTGATACACAGAGATTCCAACAAACAGCACAGAAATGGATATTACAGATTCGGAATCTTAATGAGAGATATTTATAACAAGATTGATGAATTGAATGATTTAGAAAATTTTAGGCTAAATAATTCCTTATGATGATGTGAGTATGAGGTTCATTCCTAAAGTGACATTCTGTATAAAGCATAGATTAGTGCATGATGTTAGTGTTCAGCTGCTAACTTTTGATTGAATCAGAGAAAAAATCAGTTAGATAAAAAAATAATTATTTTTCCTTCAAATAAATATATATTAGAAATGTACTCCTATTTTACTCTTGGTACCACCAATGCTTTAAGTTTTAAGTCAACAGAAATATCAGTTTAATATATAGCTAGTAAGCTATGATTCATTTTGTTATTTATGCTATAGCTGGACCTGTTTAAAGCCAGGTAGGAGATTAATAGTGTTTTATATATCCTGCCCCTAGAGAGCTTTGTTACTGTAACTTTAGCCACCGATATAAATTTTACTCTTTTATCTTTGGGTCAACAAAATAAATAATTTGGAACTTAAATCTACATTTAGCCGCAGGTATCAAACCTGGTAGTTAATAATGTACAAGTTTCCAACACTATGTTATAGTTAACCGGCATGAAGTTTTAGCAGTGTATAACAGGGCTAAAAAGCACACATTTACTTATTTTTATTCTAAATGTAAGCTTTGTTAAATTGTCTGTTGTGAAAAAATTCATAACAGGCTTCAAAATTTAACTAGACCTTTTCTTATGTCAGTCTCGATCAAATTAAAGAGTTGAGCTACACTCCTTGTATTTTTGTGTGTCTTTAGTTTAAGACTTAAAACTAAGTAATTAAAGATACATGATAAATTAGATAAACATGCCAAAGGTATATAATATTTAGATAGATTTAGAAAGTTTAATAGCTTTAAGAGAAGCCAGCCACAGAATCACCAAGATCATTCATAGAAATAGACTTGAGTTGATTGTCGATGCAGATCTAAAATGGGATAGGATTTTGATTACAGATGGTGCCCGAATTTCTTTTGACCATCTATTAAATCTATTAGTTAGGTAACGGTGCTGGCCACATCATCTCTAAATATATACACAACCTGCCTGCTGCACTTCTCAGGTCTACACTTTCTCTCTCTCTCTTTTTTTTTATTTCTATTTTTTACTATTACAATCTTCTTTTTTTTTTTTTTTCAATTTATACAAAGATATCTGTGTATAGTAAGTATTGGGGGATAGTGTAAATATATATATGCTGATTTGTCAACATGGGAATCCCTTTGTGTGATCTTTGGTGAGAACCAATGGATATTTCAGGTCATGGTTAATGTTCCTATTTACCCGAGCTGTGGTCTCTGTGGTTAAAATACTACCTGAGGGTGGGGATGAAAGCAAGGGCAATGCTAAAACTGTCCAGTTAGTGGTTTGAATAGACCTGAGAGGTTTTATCCATCTTTATAGGACTTCACACACACTCGTGTATAACAAATGTTCCTTTTTTTCCAAACAGGATCAAATATTAAGAGAAACTGTTTCAGCCGTCCAGAAGCTGCACACTGTCTGGAGTACATGTCTGAATGAATCGCCTCAAAAAGGCCACAGTTAGATGACATAATAAGGTTATTTTTCACACTGAAAATATCTAATATAATAATAATAACCTATAATATGTGTTAATTATCATGTATCATATATAATATTATTCATTTCCAGTGTGCGTTAAATCGAAAGCGGAAAGAAGAATTCAAAATGGCGTCATCCCCTGTGTCTCGATTCAGTTTTTGTTTTTAATATTATCTACAGTTTTCAATAGTTTCTGTGCTTTTAATTATGAAATGTAAAAGTCCCCATTATCAAAAACTAATAATTAGCATATAATCTCATTCAAATCATTGTAGTTTTTATTACAACAGAGCATTTTAACATCGTCAGACGTAAACAATAGTAATAATCGAAAATCTCCGACGTCGGCGACGATAAGACTATTGACCGCGTTTTCGTATCTAATTTGTAAATAAAGTCAATATAATATTTTAAAAAAGAAATTCTGCAAATTTCTATACTAATTATGTTCTCAGCTTTTATAATATTTTTTTTTTTAATAAATACTGCTTTGAATTATTTCTTAATTACAAAATAACAATATAGGCCTAAAAAAACTAGGTCAAAAGGCAATGAAAACATAACCGAGCAATATTTTTTTAATATTACGTTAAAATTGCTTCTTAATTTGATTGGCGCGGGTTCGATTTCTCCCAGTGACATTTATTTTTATTGTTTTTTTTTTCAGAATGTATCCTTTTAGTTGTTTTAATGAAAAGTAACTAATTAGATCTCTTTGACATTTTTTTAAAATTGAAATAATTGATCTTTTAGGATGTTGTAAGAAAAAGAACAACTAATTAGATTTTTAATTATTTCATAACTTAAAAAAAAATTAACACAGAGGCGTAACTAGGGTTTGGGGGGGGGGGGTCCAAAATCACGGGTGATCATATTTAGGGGGAGTCCCCAAAATTATTGTTTACATTAAATATTAAGTACATAATCTCATGTCATGGTAATGAATGTCAAAATGCAGGGCCCCAAAATCCTTGGTTCGGCAATGGCTTAACAAGTCCTCTTCCTGCAAAACTGCAGGGTGCAATAATTATGATATTGTTTTATTACACAGTTTTCAATTTTAATTTCACCATACATTTTAGAATTTTATACCATCCAATTAATTATTTTTAATGAAATGTAGTTAATACTTAAAAAATGAATTGCTGAATAAAAACATAGGCCTATATAAATAAGTATAGATGTATTAATAACTCAATTAACATACATACACACACAGTATGGTATATAATTTATCACTATATAAACTATACACACTTTATATATATATATATATATATATATATATATATATATATATATATATACTAGATATTAAGCCCGGCAATGCTCGGGAAATCTAGGTGTAATGTTAAACCCCTTCCTAATCAATTTAATTAGATGCTGATTTATGCCACCTTCCTATTGTGCAGAAATGACCTACATTTCATACGTCAAAAGATGTGGCTGCCATAGCCAACAAACCATCATCAAAAAGTAATCCATCGAGGGAACAATAACCTCCAGTACACAATGTTAACAAACCTATAATAACTGAGCATGATTATCAAATGCGCAGCCGATTTACGTGAAATGCATAGCCGATTTACATGAAATCAAGGGCAGAATTATTTTTTTTTATTTGACGTTTTAGCGGATTTTTTTTTTTATAGCGTTTTGCCCTGAATTATATTTATAGTTAAAATCAAAACAAAGCATTTGGTGCTCCGTCACAGGGAATACCCTGTGATATACCTCCCGTCTTTATAAAAGCAAATGTAATTAATAAAAAATGTGTATCTTCGGATGCAGAGTTTTGTTTTTCATAAACGTAGATAGTGACTAAAGCTATCCTCAAATCAAAGCGAAGCGTTCCGCTGCGCTATTTCTCACGTGAGATTTTTCAAAGCGCGAAAAACCCTCGCTACACCTAAGCGAACGTAGGCGTCAGCCGACCGGATATAATGATTTTTTAAATTTTCTTTTTGTTTATTTGAAGACGTCGGCAGACATTTTCTTCTTATGATATATTTTCTACAGTTATGGTATTTTACAAGTAAAAAGTTTAAAAAACTTACTTTTTGGTATAATCTTATATAATTCAAGTTGCTATATATAAATGTAAGTCTTATTTGTTAATTTTAAGACATTTATATCAATTTTAACCATGATTTTCATTTGAGTCTATGTTTCTAGGCAGCCATTTTGGATTGTTTACACTCGCGAAACGCGAAAAAACTCTGAAAGAAGCGATGCCGCGAAATTTCTCTGCACCGCCGCGGAAATTCTACGCGGTTTGAGCATCTCCATATAAATACATTGCCGCGAAAGAGGGGCAAATTTCGCGAGCTACCTAGATACACGAAATTCGCTTTGGTTAGAGGATAGCTTTAATTTGTATAGAAATTTGCAGAATTACTTTTTTTTAATATTATAAACTTTAATATTATACAATTTATTTACGAACGACCTTGACCTACATTTGACTCACTTTGACGATGTTAAAATGCTATCTGTTGTAAATGCTATGTTGTAATAAAAACTAAAGTATAATATTATTATTATTTAATATTTTGGACTTTTACAAACCACAGAAACTATTTAAAACTGTAGATTTTTAAAAAAAAGACATATCGAGTCCAAGACGCAATTTTGAATTATTATGTTTTCGTGACCTCGCTGGTCACGTGATTACTGTATCAAATACTATTGTTTTATTTATTTCTGGAGGTCGTTTATTTATAGAACGGATTCCCCACACACCGCGACCCGGACAAGCTTAGCGCTTTATAAGTAGGATATATATATATATATAACTGACAAATTGATGCAAAAAATATTTTCTGTCGATCATTAAAACATTGAACAAATAGTTTATAGTAAGAAAGTAAATGAAAGAATATAAGAGTAACATTTATAGACTTCGGCGCGAAAAGCAAAAACTTCAAAAGAAGATTAAAAGTACATTTTTCCTTCAACTCGCCAACCGTGGTGTGTATTGGTTGGGAGGTGGGTGGTGTTAATATTGGTACGATTGATGGCTACGATTACAAGTAGTGACTAGCTTTTTGTAGATGACGAGGTATTAAAATCGTTGTTTTTCTGCAAATAGTGGTAATAGAAAAGTATTGGTATCGAGTATCGAACATTTTTCGATTAAAATGTATCGGCGATACACAAATCAATACTTGATACAAAAAGGATCGTCAATACAGCAACCAATACTAAAAAAGTATCGCCGATATTGTATTGGCCGATACCGATACTTCGATACTAACAACTCTGGTAATAGCAGATGAATAGGGTAGTCCAATATCGTTATTGACAACAGCAGCACTACTAGTACTAGTATTGGGACTAGAGATTATCAATGCGTTGTTGGTGACAGTTTCATTTGCTGAAGATTTTTTTTTCCTTTACATACAGCAGTAGCTTTGGCAATATTTTTATGTTTATAAATATTTTTACGACGAGCCATTATTCAATATAATAGTAATAAAATAACACAGTACTAACGTGGTGAAACAAAGACAGCAGATTGTAAAAGCGTCTCTACCGGAACGGACACAAAGATTTATGGCTAATGCTTAAAATAGCTGACCAATAGTAAATTTCGTAGGTGTTTTTTCCCCTTGGATTTAGCTAGAGAGTAGGGAGCGACCGATAATCGGATCGGTATCGGTATCGGACCGATATTGGCAATATCGGTTAATATCGGATCGGCCGATATTTGTAGGGAGCGACCGATAGTCGGACCGATATTGGCACTATGGGTTTTATATCGCATATGTGCCTTCCCTTCCTAAAATAATAATATAGCAAGAAAGTAATCGCTCCCTTATCATTAACGCGGTTTTTTATAGCCTCCCCCCCCTCCGCCCAACCCAGTTTCATTTTAGACACAGCAGCATAAAGATGACGTCATTTACCAACAGGGTCGGCGAGTTGAAGGACAAATTTACTTTAAATCTTCTTTTGAAGATTTTGCTTTGCGCGTCGATGTCTATGAATGTTACTCTTATATTCTTTCATTCATTTACTTTCTTACTATCGACTATTTGTTAAGTGTTTTAGTGAACAACAGAAAAGAAATTGTATTATAAAATGACACCCTTTGATGTTACCGCATGGCAATTCAAAGCAAAATTTTGATCGGTTGGCTTTCATTTTTCATCTTCTGTTGTTCTTTTCTTTCTTTCGTGTGTCAACATTAAAAATTCTTTCTTTTGTCTCATTTTGGTTATAGCAACAGTTGTATCAGGGACGAGGCAGGCGTGAGTGTTTGCCGGTTTAACTCTTAGAGAAAAATCTATTGATGTTTTTATTGCTATATACAAAGCACAAACGAAAATATGCCTTTCCATCATATTGACATCGCTAGTTTCAGAACGTTAATTAATAGACTTGTCAGGCAATAAATGATGCCTAGCTATCGACAAACATTGACAGAACAATCGAAACATAGATTTTTACATCGTAGGCAGCAGTTGAAAGATAAGTTGGCTTCAATTAATACTATATTTACAACTGCCGATTGCTGAACGTCCATACGAAATTTTATTGGTGTTATATTACATTGATTAGAACCTGTGTTATTCTCTCAGGATAGCTGAATCCCAGGATAGGTCCCGAGAAAGTTTCTTCTCCCGGGATATTGTTGGGTAAATAAAAGGAAGCTGGGAAAGGTACCACCCTACACAACCCATACAATAGCCGTGGCTACAGAATTATATTTATAAACGGGTTCATTATACGTTCAACAACAATACGCTATAGTACCTTCACCGATACACTACAGTATATTATGTTAACTAGTGAATGAACGTTTTCTCTTTTTACACTGACAGAGAAGGGAGCAGGAGGTTTACTTGTTGAAGGGCTAAATAACCAAAACTTCTTCATTATATATTACAAGTGGGGCTTCAGTCGACATACCTGGGGGTGAGGGTATGTGCGAATTGCGACAGGGTGGGGGTGGTAGATCTACTTAATAAGTGGACGGAACTTAAACTTCAAATGGTTGAGTGAAATTCTGTTATTTATCGATTTGGTGAACTTTCCGCATTTGGTCAAATTAACGCATTTAAGTGTTGCGTTAAAAATTTTAATCAGAAATTTTTTGGCGCGTTAATTTACGCAGTTTAATAGGTAGCCCTAATTAATACATTTTTACTTTTAGTTTGTTTGTTATAAGTTTAATTTTAAACAATAAACATGCAGATTTCTGAGATTATGCAGGCAGGGTTTGTGTTCCTGACTTCGGTCTTTCGGTCTGTCTTTTCAAATCGTTTGTTTTTATAATCTTCTAATCATCTGCAAGACACACTTTCATTAATAGCAAAATATCGGTATCGGTATGGGCAAAAATGCTGGGGAAAAATATCGGTATCGGACTATCGGTAAAAAGGCATATCGGTCGCTCACTACTAAAGAGAATATTTTTTCTTTATGTTACTAGTTGTAATGGAACGACCCAAGATATAAATAGCAATTAGGTCAGAGCATAGAAATTGTGATTCAGAAAAACCTAGACCCTTGTACAATTTCAAACATTTAAAGTGAATCCTCAATTTTCATTGGTTAGTCTAATACCACTGACCTTGACAATAAAAAGAAGCGCTTTACAGCAATATATAATACATAGAGATAACTAATTAGTTGCTAGGCCTTACACGAAACCAAAAATGTATGATTAAGCAATTTGTTAGTAAAATTTGTGTACACATCCCTTATTATAAAAAAAGATTAAAAATAAAAATAACACTGGACAACAGCCAAAAAAATCGTCTGGGGTTTTTCAACTGATTTAGACTAATTTTGGTCTTCTGAGTCCGAATATCACATTGATTTGGCTCGGTCAGGTCAACTTCTAGAGATACAGCCACAGACCTACCTGACGAGCTATACGTATTCTAATATCAGGGGTTATGAGTTCAATCATTTCTCTAAATTAGCTGCATAAAAAATAGCAGCAAAATAATCACAATTATAAAAACAGAGATAATTATATTTTATTTATAAATCATCAATCTGAATTTTCAATTGATTATTTAATGCATCAGCACTTGATTGGGCACAGCCTCCAGTACCCCGACCTTCCATCTGCCCGTCGTCCAGCTGGTCACTGCAATAAAATTCCTGTACCAGCGTTCAGAGATCTTCCCGACAGCGACGATGAGGCCACCACTTTAAACGAGGGAGGAGATACAGAAGAGGAGTATGAATCACAAGATGGTCCTCAGCCGTTCTCACAATATAAGCTTAATGATCTGGTTCGGGATCTCAGTTGTCGAATAATTCCTCCGAGCTGTTGGCCTCCAGACGCAAAGAGAAAAATCTACTTTGCAAGGACGCGCGTATCACTTTCTTCCGTAGAAGTCATGAGGACTACCTGGGCTTATTCTGCCAGGAGGAAGACCTTGTGTACTGCCGAGATGTCGCTGGTCTTCTTGATAAACTCGAAGGTCCTCAATACGATCCGAGAGAATGGCGACTCTTCATTGACAGCTGCAAGCGCTCTTTGAAGAGTGTACTTCTCCACAACGGGAGCCAGTTTGCCTCAATACCTCTTGCGCACTCCACAACTCTTGAAAAAAAATGAAGCAGTGAAGTATGTGCTCAACAAAATCCAATATGAGCAGCACCAATGGATCATCTGCGTCGACTTGAAGATGGTAAACTTTCTACTTGGTCAGTAGTCCGGGTTCACGAAGTACCCATGCTTTATATGTATGTGGGACAGTCGCGACAGAGCCCAGCACTATGTAAAGAAAGAGTGACCGGCGCGAGAGCAGTTAGTACCTTTGGCGAGAAACATCATAAACGAACCTCTTGTTGACCGGGAGAAGATATTGATCCCACCGCTACACAAGAAGCTTGGGTTAATGAAACAGTTTACGCGCGCTCTGGACAAGGATGGGAGGCGCTTCAACTACATGTGCCGAGCATTTCCTCAACTGACCATTGAGAAGCTGAAGGCCGGCATTTTTGAAGCATAAGATACGGCAGCTCATAAAGGACACAGAATTCCAAAAACTCCATGAACACGCTTGAGTGCACCGCCTGAAAATCGTTTGTGCAGTTGGTGAACAACTTTCTGGGGAACACGAAGGCAGCAAACCACGCCAGACTCATCATCAGCATGATAGAGGACTTCCGAAAACTCGGGTGTTTGATGAGTATAAAGATGCACTTCCTGTTCTCACACATGGAGAAGTTTCCTGAAAACCTTGGGGCGATGAGCAGGGAGAAAGGTTCCATCAGGACATCCGCCAAATGGAGGAAAGGTACCAGAGGATCTGGGACGCAGTCATGCTGGCGGACTACTGCTGGTCGCTGAAGAGAGACAACCCAGCAGCTGCTCACACACGGGAATCGAAGAAAGGCCGATTTATGCCTTGAACTCTGAACTTTTGTTTACGTAACGCTCATTGTTATACTAATACTATGATAATTATGCTTATCAAATCGGGTGGAGTAAATAAAAACGGATTGAATTTGAACACGTTGACTTTTATTTCTTGAGTAAAACGGAAATAATCGTCAGCTGATGATCCGGAAAAAATGTGTTTTTTTTTTTTTTTTTTTTACAAAAAACTGATTTTTTAAAAATTTCTGTAGCAAAAAATCCTGTCATGATTGAGCAAAACCAAGGTCATTTTCGGACTCAGAGCACCAACGTTAGTCAACTGGAAAACCCTGGACGATTTAAAAAAAATATTTTTTGTTGCCCAGTGTAATCACTGATGTCATATATATGGTTTTTATGTGCCAAAATGGATAAATAACTAAAATTAGGTCAAAATGAAAATTCGTTAGAGATATCAAATTTGACCAGCCGGCGTAAATTCGCTGAAAAATATTTCATTCGCCGTTATATTAACCGTCGCATTACTTAATCTTGTTGCACATGATCTTGCTGACCATATCAGCTCTGTCTTGAAAAGCTTTTCTGTTGATCACAAAATACTAGCTGCCATGATGGTGCTGCAATTAGGATGAAGACTTCAAAGCTTTTGAAGGTTGACTCTTACAGCACACTCATTGCACCTTAATACTACCGACAGCATCAATAAAAATGAAGACGTTACTCAGATGCTGCAAAGGTACCGCAACATCGTAACTGCACTTCATTTCAATACCGCAATCATAGAAGACGATTTTGCATTCACAGAGGATAAAGAAATGATTAAGACTCTGAAAGTAGGCATGTCTTCAGTGTGAGAATTGCTTCTTGTAGACGATCAGTTCAGAGCATTAATAGTGGATGCCTCTGAGAGCAGCACTAACGCCATCGTTGACAGTCATAGACAAAATGATAAGTCAGTGAAGACATCATGTCCAACGCGTTGAATTTCAACACTGATGATGATTGAGTCTATACTAGACTTGAAAAGAGGTTCAAAATACTCTCAAGCATATTGGTCTAGTTCAGTGGTTCCCAAAGTGGTCCCTACGGACCTCAGGGGTCCCTGGTAGCATCCAGGGGGTCCGCGGAAATTTGTATTCATTTGGGGGTCTCTGAACAACTCCAGGGGGTCCGCGCAAGGTTAAATGTAAAATAGTAAAATTAAAATCCATTTTATTTTAATGGAAATAAAAATAAAAACAATAAATAAACTAAAAGCGCCAGCTAATTAAGTTAATAACATGCATGGCATGGTAAGAGACAGACGGCAGAAAACACGCTTATGCAGAAAATGCACCTTATTTACTCTGATTCTCTGAGATTATAGTATTGGTCATGTTTATAGAGAGTTTGTATTTTTAGGTGACACATACCTGTGGAAATAAAGATGACCGGGTTAGGCTGGAATCAAAAGCAATGCTAAGCGCCCTTTTATTTTCAAGAGACAAATGTTGTGATAAGCTAATTATCTACTGTCTGGTATCGTATGTATAGCGCCGAACTTTCACATGGGCTTGATTAATGTTACAAAGAATTAGTGTCCAAAAGTTTCTAGGTTGAGCATTGAATTTTCTAGAATATTGGTTGGACATTGTATTTTCAAGAATATGGATCATTAGGTCAGGGATGAGTTAATTAATTAGTTTGTCATTAAAATACCAAAGTCCAGGGATACTGCTTTTTGACTGAAATAACAGAATATTACCTATTAGGGACCGACCAATCAGAGACAAGGACGTGTGTTTGAAGACGTTGTAATTAGGGTCTTATAAAAGAAGCTAGCAGATATTTTTGACAGATAGATTGTGTGGTTTACAGTGATAAAAAAAAGATTAGGATTTAACGTTTTTTCAAACAAAGAAAAATATTTGAAAACACCGTCACTGCAGAAACTCATTGGGACAACATATAAGTGAGATGAGGATGGACTGCGTGCTTCTTATAACATTTTTTTATTGATTGCAAAGTCCTGAAAGCTGGATACTATTGGTAAAGACATTATTTTACCAGCTGTAAGTGAGGTAATACTCACCGTGTTGCACAAACCAGCTTTCGACATTATAAAAAGAATTCCACTGAGTAAAGAAGTATAAAGAAGTATAAAGAAGGATTGACGAAGTGGCTCAGTCCGTAGAAAATTCTTTATGTGAGTACTTAAAAACATCTGAATTCTCTATACAGCTTGATGAGTCAACTTTACCAGGAAACGAAGCTTTACTTTTAGCTTATGAAAGATTTATAAAAAAAGAACATTTTTGTCAAGAATTGTTAATTGCTAAATGTTTAAAAACCGATACAAAAGGAGAAACGTTATTTACTCAATTAAAAAGTTATTTCGATGTAAAAGCTATACCCTTGACTAATATTATCTCTAATGCTACTGACCGGTGCTCCGGCAATGCTAGGAAGATACCGAGGCTTTCTGGCATACTTAAAACAAGCTGTACCAAATATATTATGTGTCATATATTATTGTGTCATTCATCGACATCATTTGGTCGCAAAAAATCTTAGTGAACATTTGCATGGATCACTAGATCATGTCATTAAAGCAGTTAATAAAATCAAAAGGAATGCTTTCTATGAGAGATTATTTGCTCAACTTTGTTTGGAAAATGATGAAGACTATAATCGTTTACTACTTCACACAGAAGTTACGTTGGTTATCCAAAGGTGCATGTTTTAAATCGCTTTTTTATGCCCTTTTTGATTCTGTGTTGGAATTCTTGGAAAGCAAAGACAATGATTTGCGACACAATTCCAATTAACTCAAAACATATACATAGCCTATTTGACTGATTTATTTTGACAAATTGAACGAAACTAATTTGAGAACTACAAGGTGACCAAATTAAATTTAATCAAAACTAAAAGCGTAATGTCTGCGATTGTGGCATATTTTTCTGTACAAACAAAACTTGGCAAGAGGAGAATGTTCTCAGTTTCCAAATCTTTTGAAATTGCTTGCCTACTGTCAACACTTAACGGCTCTTCATGCAGATATAAACCAAAGATTTGAAGACATTCTTCACTTGGATATTCCCGACTGGGTGCTGAACCCTTTCGCAAGTGGACAAACTCACATACCTAGCACAGATGAATCCGTAGAAATACAGGAGCAGCTTATTGAAATATCCACAAATGAGGAACTTAAACCATCGTATGAAGAAGGATATCACAAATTTTGGTTAAAAAAACAGATACCAATTTTATATCCCGCATTATGGGTTATTGTACAGAAGTTATTGACTGCTTTTCCGTCTTTCTATTTCGTAGAACGTGGATTCAGTACCGTTATGAATCTCATCACATCAATAAGAAACCGACTAAAAATTAGTGCTCGTGGGAATTTGGGGCTACTACTCACAAACCTTGAGATGGACATAAACACACTCATAGAATCTCATTAAAATCATCCAAGTCATTAATTTATTTTATTTTAAACAGAAATTATAATTCTTCGTCAAAATGTTTTTTTCTCTTCATTCATTTGTAATTTGTATATTATGCATTTATGTAGGTTTTTCACTTGGGGGTCCGTGGGAAAGGTTTTATTCTAAAAGGGGTCCATGGGTGAAAAAAGTTTGGGAACCACTGGTCTAGGTGATAGTTGTCTCTATGGAGTTGAAATTGACTTTTTCAGTGAACTCGTTACCTTTCTGAAATCATTTCAAGACCTAACTGATCTCTTCAGCTTTTCAATGCCAACCTTATGAACTATTCCACTAGTGAAAATGCACAAAAGAAAGATCTGCACTGCATCAAATGCTGATGATGACAAGATACGGATGATCAAGCTGTCAGCTCTCAACCAGCTTGACGATCGATTTCTTGTAAATGATTACATCAAGCTGCATCAGCTGCTTGATCCAGGTTCCAAATCATTGATTCCACGGTCAGAAGCAACCACAGTTCTAGAGAATGCCATACAGTCAGCAGTGGCCCGTGGATTTATCATGTTTAAAGCTGGTGTATCGCATTCGCAGCTAGTCAGTGAACATGTTTCTGAAGAAACCCGATGCAAGAGATTTCGAATGAAGCTGATGAATGAGCTGTGAACTGA
>JAGDYQ010000147.1:1613303-1631793 GCA_021962125.1 Bulinus truncatus | reverse complement strand
TTTACCTAAGCTCTAGACGCTCTACATGGTGGCACCCTGTGCTACTGCTCATGTTTTTAACTATGATCGGTTATAAAACCCGAATCGTCTTAGCTCTTTCTGCTATGAAATTTATAATTGTTCATTATAGTGTCAACCCTTTGTTAGTGTCACACGAAGCGGCTTGCGGACCCCCCCCCCCCAGTGACGCCACTGTTAGTATTACACGGTGAGGCTTGCACCTCCCTAGTGACGCCACTGCTCAGGAATATTTTCTTTATGAACTATCAAACTATGAAACCTGTTTAGTAAAAATGAAACAAAATGTTGGTAATACCAATTATAACGGTAATATTTGGCAATAATGATGTTCCGTAGATTATGACACGCGCGACACAATGTAGTCCCGCTGTTCTCAATCGGCGGTATGCGTACCTCATGGGGCAAATGTTCTGCAGGGGTGCGTAGCGACATGTAGTTTTCGTTTAAAACAACCCAAGAGTTTGAAGAACTTACGTGTGATGGGTACCGTAGGGGTGCAGTAGCGAATATGGTTAAGAACCCCGGATGTAGACAAATTACCGCTGCAATGGTTCTCAGAGTGTGGGTACGGATGAACGGTATACCAAAATGTGATTCGGAGGGGGGGTGGTGGTGGTGGTGGTGGTGTGTTGGGTTCAAAAATCAAGCAAAAAAAAAACGTTCAGGAATAGGTGAACGGCCCCCATTGTAACCTGCCATTTACACAGTAAATTCTGTGTTATGAATTCAACCACTATTCTCGTACATGCAGTTGTTATTTATCCCATAGTAAGAGTGTACAACGTTGAGTAATTCCGTCAATGGATGTCTGACCTAATTAAATGTTCTGTAAATTTTGTGAAATAAAGTTTTGAAAAAAAAATAAATAAAAGTTAAAGAGTTTTACTTTTAAACGTTGTCTGCACTAAACATTAGCGATGGATGGATTTGGATAAATGTAGGCCTATATACAGGACCAGATTTACAGACAGGCCAACTTGGCCGTGGCCTATGGCCCCGCGAAATAAGGGGCCCTAAAAAGGTTACTTAGTATAAAAAACTCAAAAAATATTTTTTTATTTTTCAAAATGGGGCCTCAAATTTTTGTTGGCCTAGTGCCCCCATATTTGTAAATCCGGCCCTGTTAGTCTGTATATGCTTTGAAAAAAAAAATCAGTTGTTTCATAATCATTGCCAGATTTTTCTACACGGAAGTGTGATTATCATAGTGAAAAATGATTTTTTTCTGGTTTGTGATAGTCTTTTCCCAATATCACCAAGTTTTACTACTCCGTATGGGTTGTTACCACTCCTTTTGGGTTGCATTATCCATCAATCAAATTGGCGTATTTAACAAAGCGTAAAAAAAATTAAGGGGGAAAGGGAGGGGGGGCCCTCAAGTCAAGTCATTTTGCTTCATAATTGACGCATTTTACAATGTGATGAAATCGTTTTATATGATGCAGAATAGAACACATTGTAATGAAAGTTCTAAATTTTTTTTCTATGTCAAAATGGTTTATGTTATACATACTTATGTTATATTTCTGAATCCAGCCAACTCCATCACTTCCAATATTATAAACTGAGCATCTAAATATATAGGATAAATATCTAGGCAAGTGTCATTCAATGTGGGAAGTTGTCCAATGCTAAAGTTTGTTTTTTTTGAAGGTGAAATTTAAATTATTTTTACTATTGGTCTTTATGCTTATCGTAAAGGTCAAGAGGCCGTTTAATTTCATCTCTATCAGATTTACTTCCCCTATTTATGCCCCCCCCTTCCAGGGAGGAAAGGGAACAGTGATGTGCATACTATAAAAAAATGCAATAGTCAGTCCAAGTAATTTAACTTTTTAAGGACAAGGTAGTTAAGTGGTATCAATATTTTTTAGTGCATGTCACTAATGAATATTACTATCCAGTAAGTCAAAAAATTTCAAAGAAGCAAAAAATGGATACACATTATAACAATTTTATTCATTACAAATAAAATTAGAATTATTTAAATTTCACAGAAAAAAATAAATTTATCACACTATAAAAAGTTTGTCAGTAAAATAATTAAAATAGTCACAAGTTTTAATGTAAGCTTATAAATAAATGGTGCACCGAACTAAAAAAAATAGCTACAGGCACAACACTTAAGTTCGTTTTTTGAAGGCCAAATTTTAATTAATATTAGTTTTTATGTTATGCTCATCGTAAAGGTATATATATATATATATATAAACATTTATAAAAATCAAAATGTTAACATTAACAAATAGTTTGCATGTATAGTTGTATCCTATATACATATTTAATTTTCAACAGCATTAATATGAATATATACTTCATAAACAGTCAACAAAATATTTTTCATTTAAAATAAGTTACGTTAATGCAACCTGAGTCATGAAAGCTGACTATTAAAAAGAAAAATATAAAATTAAGACATTGTTATGTTACAATCATATAAATAAATTGAACATTATTTACAGTAGAATATTTTAACAATTTAATTACTTACATTAAATATTCAAAACTAGTTTAGAATAGTGTTGAAGTCTGCATGAACAATAAAACATCAAATAAAACAATTTGACATCAGCTTACATTTATTAAAAATAATAATTTCATAACATACTGATAGTAAAAAAAATACAATTTGTCATTATTTCCAACTTAATGGAACGTCTATTGAACATCAGTAGAAAAAACAAAAATAGAATGATCTAATGGAAATTGCTCAAAAATTAATTAACTCAAGAGTAATGCACATATATAATAAAATACTTGGGTGCAAGAGACATTTGACAATTATTTTGCTTATTCACTAAGATTCTAAATTACTTTCAAATTTAAGGGAAAAAAATACTGTTCAACAAATACAATGAAGAATAAATCTCAAATTTTGCCCCTTTAAATTTTACTGCATAACTCAAGAGTAATGCACATATATAATAAAATACTTGGGTGCAAGAGACATTTGACAATTATTTTGCTTATTCACTAAGATTCTAAATTACTTTCAAATTTAAGGGAAAAAAATACTGTTCAACAAATACAATGAAGAATAAATCTCAAATTTTGCCCCTTTAAATTTTACTGCATTTAAGTCTTCAAATGTAGAGCAATGCAGTTTTAAAAATTGTTGCAAGTGGTTTGGAATATAAATCCTCTCGTGTGAAAGGGCCTGTAGCTATAACACCAATAAAAATAACAATCAAAATAAAGACAGCAACCAAATATAGAACCCTGGTCCGAAGTGTTGAATTGGTTAATTTGGTTCTGAGTTCTTTTTCTTCTGTCTGTCTGGACTCCATGTGAAACTCAAAAGACTTGTTGTACACATTCAGTTTTACTGCTTCAGGAACACCAAATTTGGAAAAAGTGTACAGAATATGGAATCGCCAACAGAAAAAGAATTAGGAATGATGTCGACTTCAACAACGTAGCGACTAGTCCGCTGTCCGACATTATTGACCACTGGCACAAAACGGGGTTCTTGGACAGAAGCCAGGATAATATCCCAACACTTTTTTGCAAAAGAATGTTCCATATACTCTGCTATTGTTTGCATCAGGATGTCTGTTGAACCCCAACTATTTTGGCACTGGTGACAAATTTATTTTTAACAGTGTCCAGCCCAAAATAGACTGTTCCATTCTGTCTCTCATTGAGGCAAGCCACTGCAAATTTTACTTCTTTTGCAATGAAATCTTCAGCATTATCGGGGACATGGTGAATGTTTTTAATGGGTATCAGCTTACATCGATTATTGCAGTGACCAACTTTGATGCACTGTCCTTGTATATAGGTATCCGATCGTTTTAATGGCTTTCAAAAGATAATAGCTCTGTTAGAGGAACTTGTATACATGAGTTTACTTTAAATTGCATAGACAAATCTGTATTTGATTCATGATAAGTGGGCATAGATTGAACATTATTGTTAGGTTTTTTGAGGGTTTCACTTGTGCCATTAAAGAGAGGTCTTTTGTTCAGTTTTCTATGGTGCAAAAATGTATTAAGTCTGGATCTTAGGGATGAATTATTTGGCAATGATAATTGGCGATGTACTTTTCCAGTTTTGGCGCTTTTAGTACATGTATAAGGCAATGAATAATGTCTGGAAACTCCAGGTTTGTAATTACTTTGCCTAATATGAGGTGGTGTATTACAGTGCTTGTGCTTGATCAAATCTTCCCTGAGAGATGATGAGCAGCAGAAAGTGGAACTTGAAACCATGTTGTCACTGGCTAAACCTGAAAAATTTATGGAAAAAATTTTAATTGCCAAGCCAATGTGGTGCTAAGCTTTAATTTCTTTGACATAGAAAAATGTATTCGTTCTTACATTGAAAAATTGTTTTTAAAATCTATACAGCTTTACAACTCAGTAGTGACAGACTAATTGGCCCATGATTAGAGGGGGAGGGGTAGGGGTGAAACAAATTTCAAGACAAGGCTAAAAAGATTTATAATATTTCATGGTTTAGGGCCAATGAGATGGGGGGGGGGGCTCTAATAATACACATGACTATATTTAAAAAAAAAAAGAATGTCTACAGAATATTTGGATGTCAATGCGATGAAGGTCTTACCACTTATTTCAAAAGTAGTTATTTCAAACTGAATTTTAATATTCATTGAATAGTTTTTAACATGATAAAGAACTCATTTAATTAACACATAGCGATCTATGTCAAAGATGAAGGTTCAAGTTATTTATTATTGTAAATAGAGATCAACATTTATTTTATGTATCTCTCTTTGAAGTTTCAAAATATTAATCAGTCATATTATAAAAAGAGAAAAAATCATTAAAATTAGGTGTGACAAAAGAATGGAACATTTACCCTTCTCTTTTCATATATTTCACAGCTGCAAATTCCTGCTGGATAAAGTGGATGAGTGTTATTCCAATCACAGCAATCCTTGAAAACATTTTTTTTTCAGACAATTCCTAATGTAGGCCAGCGGCACTATTTTCTTCTTTAGGTCGTGATAGTTTTCGTGTAATACTCTACTGGCCTCATCATTAAGAATGTTGGGATTATCTGCAAGGATCAAGTTAGAATGTAATTTGCGAATTAGCTCAGTGTTCATTTCTAAAAATCAATATTTGTAGTTTAAACAAGTAAAATTAAACAGAATTGATTTCCACATTTATAAATTAAAATAATATACATCATGCTAATATTTGTCACTAGCTCCACCTGCAAAACATTTGCGATAAGGTACCTTTCTATTTAAAATCAATTAACTTACAAAGATTTCGATAATTGTTTTCTGTTTTCCATTCTATTAATTTTATTTACTATTCTTGAAGGCCATTCTATGTCATGTTATAAATCAAACTTAGGATTTCCCCGAAACCCTGTAATAAAGTGTGTATTATTAATTTATGTAATTATTAATTAATATATTCCAGTACTTATGCACCTAAACTATACATTTTAGAATTATTACACTTTCTTCCAGGAAAAAATAATCTACAAGAAGCAACCATGTTCCAATATGCTACAAAAGATGAGATTTGTACCATGGGTAAAAATACTAAAATTTATAATTCGAAAATGTTCAACAACTAACCTGTGGCAGGTACAGATGCATCAGACTTGGTTTCAGTGTTTATAATCTGCTCAGCTAACCAGGGTGAATCTTTCTCTAAGGCTGAAATTAATTCTCTGAGCAAAAAAAAAAGAAATTTAAGAGAATTAAAAGACAAAAAAAAAAGGTAATCTATGTAAACAAATGATTTATTAACATGTCAACTAATAAAACAAACCATTAGGATAAACTAATTTTATACTCACAATTTTATTTGGTACAACACAACAATACTGAATGAATCCTAGTATTACTGTTAAAACATAAACCCCTTTCTAACAATGATCTACCTAATTTTGATTCACCTAGTAGACCATGAAATAATCATTCAAACCATTTAAATGAGAAAAAGCAAATGTTCAATGACACCTCAAAACAAATGTCTCAAAAATACATTCAATAAAAAATCTTTTTAAACCAAAATCAAAACATGTCTTGGAACTCCAACATTTAATGCATTATTACTGTGTCAATTTTTTTTCTGACTTCATTTTTTCATATTTTTTATTCTTCAAATTATCTTGTAAAAGTATCTTGTGATTTTTTTTTGCCAATTTGAATTTCTTTCTAGACTTATATTTAGCTATTCCATCTATTTTTTTTTTAATATTCCACAGTTTCCCTTGAAAATTATCTTGAAGTTTCAAAATTTAGTAATGGATCAAATATTTTATAAATGATATTTAGATAGGAAAAAAAAAATTATTTCTATCTGGAAGTACTGAAGATTTGAAATTAAGTTCAGATTTTGCTGTACTAGTGCCTTCTACTTGATTTACTTACCGATAAGCTTTTGAGGCTTTTAATAAAAATAGTAATATTTCAATCTTCTTATGTCTTATGACCTGATGCCAAACTGTTGATTTTTTTTTTCATTAGTAATCAAAACATTTTCCTTGAACAGAAAGAAAAAAAACAACCTATGAGACTATAAGTTAAGATCAAATCTATCAACTTTATGACTTATAATTTATGCCTATGAAGTAAAAAAACAACAACCGAAAAACTATGTTCACACAAAATTATATCACATCCATGACACTAGTTTGGATAACTTTATTGTATAAAAAGTATAATCCTTATCATTATTATGCCATAATCATATTTAATGGTACGCAGTGGATCCGACACCAGCCAAAACCATTATATTAGGGTATAAGGAATATGGCATATAATTTTTTTTTTTTTTCAGAATTTTTATTTTCAGGATTAGGGTTAGGGTGTGGAGCAATATCTATGGCTGGTACCCGAAGAAAAAAAAATACGGGTTCGATCGGACCGAACCGTAGCCACAGCGTTAATGGTATTACAAGTTTTGCAAGGGCCTAAAACCAACCTTTGCATTAAGATCTTAAAGAACAATTTATTTCGTGGGCAGTCTGTCGTAAACTTTTACCACCAGTATATTGCTAATAAAAACCTACCTATGAAATGTTATTCTTTGTTTCTGCCCACGGCCCACGTCTATATCAGTCTCTGCCTAGGGCCGACGTCTCTCAGTCTATGCCCAGGTTTCCCCGGGGCCCTCGACTACCTCAGAAAGTCTCTGCTTAAGGGCTTTGCTGTAACATTTAAGAATGATTAATTTGATTTCTAGCTATCGTTAATCACATGAAACATTTGAAAAAAAAAATCTATAGTTATATACATGGGACTCAAACGGCTTGCGGGCTACCACAAAACTCTTAGGGCCACGTATCGGACTGCGGCGAGAAGAAATGACCAAAACAAATAGTCAAGGGCTCCAAGTCTTTTGGGGGCCCCATCGCTTTCGTAAGCTATTTTTATTTTTGCTTCAAAACTTGGTGGGGGAGGGGGTGTGAAAGGGGCCCCGTTGTCATAGTTTGTCAATGACCAAGAATTCATAGCTACGATCCTGCCCTGAACAATTAACCGAATACATCTCCCCCCCCCCCTCCCACCAAGGCCTGCTTACAACATAACATTAGCCGCTGAACACAAGGTATCGGCATGTTTTATACAATGTGAACGGTTCACGATATGTTTGTTGATGATCTTTGCGCACCACTACCCCCCCCCCCACCCCACCCCTTTTGTGTGTTATCTTTGTTGGAATATTGCTTTTCTCAACACACAACTAATAACAATTTCACACAAGTAACACAAACACCTCCATGATCTCAAGACAAAAGGGCAGAAAGCTCGCTCTACACCCGCACTAACCCTTCACATGAACACATTTGGACCGGGTTGGATGTGGTAGAGACTCTAATCATCAGGTCTCGGGCTTGAGGAATTTTCATGCTTGCAAATGTAGCGTTCACTCAGCTCTATCTGTGTACCTGGGTGACCCACCTGCTAATAAAGATTTTGATGTCGTATCTCCTGTGTTTTTTACTCGTCGGTGACTGTTATTGTAGTGTATGGAGGGCAACTCCGTGGGGGGGGGGGACTTCAACATCATATTCAGATCAGCAGAACCGTTCTTAGGTCTTGTGTGTGTGTGTTTGTGTGTGTGTGTGTGTGCTTGTGTGTATGCGGGTGGGGGGATATTTGGGTAGCTATCCATAAAACTGTTCTGCATTCAGGCCCGTAGCGTGCGGGAGGGGGCCTGCGTGGCCGGGCGATCTATTTTTTGTCTGCCCCCTCTGCTTATTTGCCCTACTTAGTAAAATGTATTACATGCCCCCCCCCCCTGCTATTGCCTGGCCCTGATGTATAATGCCTGGCCCCTCCTGTAGAATTTTCACGCTACGGGGCTGTCTGCATAGCAGGAGCCACTGCCCTTTAGGGTAAATATTTAATTGCTTAATAACATCCTCTCGGTGCAAGACAAAGTGTTTACTGTTTTTTTTTTTTTGTCTTGGCAGTCACAATCATTTGAGTTGATTTTAAAGCAAAATTAAAATCAATACCCCGCATATCTTTGGAGTATCAAGGGCCAAAGTCGAGTGTGCAATAGCCGTGGATGCACTCACGTGGATTTGCATCAGTAACGAAAGCGACTCCCCCTCCCCCCCCCCCACGTTATTTGTGTTGTCCTTACTATTAATTCACCTTGCCCATCACGCCTTAATGTCATATTTTCTTACATCTTCCCCTTTAAATAACACCAGCCAAATGCGTTTAATAAACAAACATAGCAAACACAAACCTGACCTAATTTACAACATTAAAACTGGTCAAGTTTTTTTTTTTTTAAAACAACACTCTACAGTAAAACAGGGGACATTGTTCTTTAATAACTTTGATACAATTATTATTACCGAAACATTAAACTGTAATTCATAAGTTATCGTCGCGTGTCATGTAAAACGAATGAATGTTGGCATGATGGTCCCGGGTTCAATCAGCGAAAATAGACTCTTTGAGGAATCCAAATCTCAGGGCTTTACAGCGAGTAAAAATGGCCGGGGCCTTGTGCTATCCCAGACATGAGCAAAATATGTCCCGCGAGCAATCAAGGCCCCCATTTGGATCGTTGTTGCGTCTCGCACTCCGCTCTCCTCCATTCCAGGCCCGTAGCGTGCGGGGGAGGCGCAGGGGGCCGTGCCCCCTGCGATTTGTCTGGCCCCCCTGCTTATTTGTTCTACTTGGTAAAATGTATTACCTACCCCCCTGCTATTGCCTGGCCCCTGCTGTAGAATGCCTTCCCCCCCCCCCCCTGTAGAATTTGCTCCATTCCCGTATAAACTATTGACTTTTTAAGTTTTATCTCTATACATACACACTCCGACCCTTTGGTATTGATCCGACACGTTTATACAATTTAATTAATTGTTATAACACTTGTTGAGAAATGTTTACCAGCAACGTCTTATGCCGTCAACAAATTCACAGTCACGTCTTTCGGCCATGTACATATTACGAATGGGAAGTAAAATTGTGAGAAATTTCAATTTTGATGATATTCTTTTTAAACTTTTTAAGTCAAAGGCACGTCTTTTACCATCAACAAAGTCACAGTCACGTCTTATGCCGTCAACAAAGTCACAGCCACGTCTTGTACCGTCAACCAAGTCACAGTCACGTCTTATACCGTCAACCAAGTCACAGTCACGTCTTGTACCGTCAACCAAGTCACAGTCACGTCTTGTACCGTCAACCAAGTCACAGTCACGTCTTGTACCGTTAACCAAATCACAGTCACGTCTTGTACCGTCAACCAAGTCACAGTCACGTCTTGTACGGTCAACCAAGTCACAGTCACGTCTTGTACCGTCAACCAAGTCACAGTCACGTCTTGTACCGTCAACCAAGTCACAGTCACTTCTTGTACCGTCAACCAAGTCACAGTCACTTCTTGTACCGTCAACCAAGTCACAGTCACGTCTTATGCCGTCAACCAAGTCACAGTCACGTCTTATGCCGTCAACTAAGTCACAGCCACGTCTTGTACCGTCAGCCAAGTCACAGCCACGTCTTGTACGGTCAACCAAGTCATAGCCACGTCTTGTACCGTCAACCAAATCACAGGCACGTCTTGTACCGTCAACAAAGTCACAGCCATGACTTATACCGTCAACAAAGTCACAGACACGTCTTATACCGTCAACAAAGTCACAGTCACGTCTTTCGGCCATGTACATATTACGAACCGGAAGTAAAATTGTGAGAAATTTCAGTTTTGATGATATTGTTTTTAAACTTTTTAAAATGTTTTTTTTTTAATTTAGGAATATTGCATCGTCTCTCACATTCATGATACATTTGGTCATTTAGATCGCAAAGGTGGCTGCAGTTTGTCATATGAGTGAGGGAGAGAGGGATGAAGAAAGAGGGTATTTCGCCAATGGTGAAATACGACTCTAGGGCAGGGATCGGTAATTTTATGAGACGGAAGAGAAGTTATAATTCACATTTTCCTCATTTTTCTAAGAGCGACTAAAATTGTTAGGATTATGTGTATAAATTTGATTTCCGATATAAAATAAATGGTTTAAATACGAAATAATATTTATTCATATAAAAATTTAAACTTTAAATAAACGAATGTAATAGATCGCTACAGTGACATATTTTGGTTTAGTTGGGAAAAACAAAAAGTAAACAAATAATCACTCAAAGACACTGAATCAGACATTTAAACACACACACACACACACACACACACACTTACATACAAAGATACTAAACTATCTCCATTAGTTGTGAAAAAAAAATTAAGAAAATTTCGGCATTATCTGCCCTTCCATTTCACATTCAATGGTATCAACTTGTGCCAACAATAAATATTTATACAACGTGGAACATCATATTAAGTTTTATACTGCAATGAACAAATCAAACATATATCTGAATATGTTGAGTACCTTAACATAACTGTTAATACGTTAAAAAAAAGGTAAAAAAAAAGATAAACTATTAAAGGGAGGCTAAAAGATACTTTCAACATTTTGGTTTCCTACATTTATACCCCCTTCAATATAGACCTAATACGAATTAAATAGATGACACTCATGCATTAGTTTAGGTATACGTTACACTCTAAAGTCTGACTTATCCTGATTCTAGAGGCTCTATATAAATCTTCTCTAGAGCAGATAAGGTAAGGTAAGGTCGCGCTAGAGCGCGATGGTAAATTCCGAGCCCCCTTTACACATAAGAAGAATAAAAAGATGGTTATATCAATGTCTCGCTTCGACTCTCACTGTCTTTATCTCTCTCTGTGTCTCCCTTTAAGTTTCCATCCGTCTCTGTGTGTTTTTCATGTGTCTCTCAAACAGTTTGTCTGTCTACATGTCTCTCAATTCAGTGTCTATTCATCTCAAACATTCTATCGGTTTCTTTCACAATCAAATGTTGCAGATTGGGCTATTTCTTATAAAATACAGACTTATTGAAGCAATGCGCTAGAAAATTAAAGCTCCTAAGTAGGAAAATAATCATGTATTTACATAGCTTACGAAGTATGTAGTAGTAAGTAAAGTTCCCTTAGCCCTAACGGGCCATCGGGGCAGATGAAGTGTAGAATTCATCTGTTTCTATAACCTCGGCATGTAAAAAGATTGTGTGGTTAGCACAACGCCCAGCCGCCTTTACTTCCCCAACTTAAGTCAGGTACCCATCTAAAGCTGGGTGGACTTGTGGGACGACTTTGTACCAAATTTCACCTGGAAAAATTTCCATGGGCCTCACCGAGGATCGAACCCAGGACTTTCAGGTCGACAGTCGAGTATCTACACCACTCGGCCATCCGTCCCACACATAGCTTACGAAGCCAAAATAAATGTCATGGGTTTGCGCTACTTTTGTGTTTTAGGTTATGTGCTACATTAGTATAAAGTACTTCCTTCAGTATTCCATGGCATAAAGACAAAATCGATCAATTTTTCCCGCGTAGACTTCTCGACAGGAAATAAAAAAAAACCCATCAAATTTCCTCATTATCTGGCGACATTTATAAATGTTCCATATCTATACTGCTAAGCCCTAATTTAAAAAAACGCAAATCATTATACACTTATATGTTTATATCGAGATCTTTACGAACAGGTGAACAAAACGAATGCCGAGTACGGGGCTTTACTTTTCATTGGACGCCACAAGTTCACGCATAGTTTGAACCATCCCCACCCGACCTTGTCAGAGTCTGTTTCATACATACCCATTCTAACACATACCAGCTGAAATAAACACAACATCAAGACAACATGTATAAACTATTTAATAACATTTAAAACGAAATAATCAATCAATTTATATTAAGACAAATAAACAAAAACATTTATTTCAGAACAAACGAATTAGAAAATTTCTATTTAAAAAAAACTATTCAGAAAATTTACATTAAAAAAAGAAAGACAACTGTGTCGGTAAAAAGTTATACAACATAAATTCAAACAAGGCTCATCAAGTCGAACTGCTCTGGCTACTCACAAAATAATCAACTTTAATCCCTTTGTGACATCAACAAATTCTAATAATTTGTATGTTGTATATTTCCACAATACACTTATAATTGATTGACTCCAGAGAATGAAATACACTTTAAATTTCACGTCATTTGTGTTTCTTCAGTTATATAACTTTATAAATCTCATACATACATAATTTTTTTTAATACACAACCAACAGAAATATAATATTAGTACGAAACTAAAATCTGAAGTTAGATGTCTAATGGACTAAATTGTAATAGATTTACAATTGGTTAAATAGCTATAGTTGACCTGCTTACACTTCTTATCGACCAATTGTATCCTGACCAAACACCTGGGATTATCCTGGCCAAACACCTGGGATTATGTTGGCCAAACACCTGGGATTACATCATGTTGTCAAAAGAAGTGACATGTCTCTAGCTCATGGCCACTTTTCTAATCTATAAAATATCATCTGTGACAAAGGATTTAGGATCGGTGCTTTCTGTATACCGAACTGAAACTCTTGTTGCAGGGCTTTCATTAACAGTAACTTGTGCTATATACCGCACTGAAACTCTCTTGTTGCAGGGCTTTCATTAACAGTAACTTGTGCTATATACCGCACTGAAACTCTCTTGTTGCAGGGCTTTCATTAACAGTAAAGTGTGCTATATACCGCACTGAAACTCTCTTGTTGCAGGGCTTTCATTAACAGTAACTTGTGCTATATACCGCACTGAAACTCTCTTGTTGCAGGGCTTTCATTAACAGTACCTTGTGCCAGGCTTGCGGAGCCGGAGCTGGAGCCGAGGAGCCGGGAGCCGCTACTTTTTGCTGGAGCAGGAGCCGGAGCCGAAAAAATTTGGCGGCTCCACGGCTCCCAAATGCTTTTTCTTTTAAAGCAGAATTTTTTTTTTAGCTTTAAAATTCCAAATTTGTTTGATTGTTTGCCTCCTACAATTTGAAATGTTGTTATTTTTACGAACAGTAACAGCGTTAAAATGATAGCGTGCACGCACATCACCACAAGAAATCTTTAACGGGGAATCGTTTTGTGTTCGTTTTAAATCTTTTTTACCCTCCGAAATTTTTTTTAATGGCATGTTATTTTGTTATATATAAAGTTAAAAGTTTTATTTCATAGAATAATTGTATCAATCATTTAAAATAAATTTTTACTAAGACGACAAATAGAACGCGTCATTTCGTATTATTATTTGACCGCGAATCAGGCCCGTAGCGTGTGTGGGGGCCGGAGGGGGGGGCTTAGCCCCCCCTGCGTTTTGTCTGGCCCCCTCTGCTTATTTGCTCTACTTGGTAAAATGTATTACCTGCCCCCTCCCCCCCCCCCGCTATTGCCTGGCCCCTGTTGTAGAATGCCTGGCCCCTGCTGTAGAATTTTCACGCTACGGGGCTGCCGCGAATTTGTAATAGACTAAAAACAAAATGGTCGCTTTCTGTATGTAACAATTTTATTATAAACAGAATATCTGAAATAGAGTATATACATTTATAAGGCTGTGGCTATACGGACCCGGGCCCCAATAAAATCCGATTGTTACTCGGACCCGTGGCAAATATGCACTAAGCTTAGCTATATTTAAACTTTATTAGACGGAACCCGAAAAAATAATAATACAGAGTCCGCTTAGTGGAACCCTAGACACTGAGTAACGATTAAATCATACAATTCAAATATAATAAAGTGTATGTATAGCTAAGCTAAGTGCATATTTGCCACGGGTCCGAATAATTATCAGACTTTATTGGGACGGGGGTCCGAATAAAAATCGGAGTTTATTGGTACCCGGGTCCGAATAGTCACTTCGAATTTATGAATAATAAATATAAATACTGAAGTCTTTAAAATATTTTAAATAATGTATCATTTTACTATTTGCTAATTTGATCATTGAAATAACTTTGTATTACTTATGAAAATGGCGACTAGTGAAACCTCGGTCGAAAATAATGATATGATTCTGGATGCACTGAAATGGTTTGTTTTTAGTAAAACCAACATGCGTATATTTTTCAAGTTCCTGACTATGGGGCAGCCCCGTATCGTGAAAATTCTACAGCAGGGGCCAGGCATTCTACAGCAGGGGCCAGGCATTCTACAGCAGGGGCCAGGCAATAGCAGGGGGGGGCAGGTAATACATTTTACTAAGTAGAACAAATAAGCAGAGGGGGCCAGACAAAATACAGGGGGGGGCCCGGTCCCTTCTATGGGGGTGAACGCGACAAAATTTGCATAACTTTTTATCAGCGGCCACAATTACAAAAATTTTTGTCTCGTTTGATACTATCTTAAATTTGTGGGAGCCGGAGCCGGAAAAAAAATTTGGCGGCTCCGCAAGCCTGCCTTGTGCTATATAACGCACTGAAACTCTCTTGTTCCGGGGCAATCATTAACAGTTACTTGTGCTATTTACCAAATTGAAACTCTCTTTGTGCAGGGCTTTCATTAATAGTAACTTGTGCTATTTACCGCACTGAAACTCTCTTGTTGCAGGGCTTTCATTAATAGTAACTTGTGCTATTTACCGCACTGAAACTCTCTTGTTGCAGGGCTTTCATTAATAGTAACTTGTGCTATTTACCGCACTGAAACTCTCTTGTTGCAGGGCTTTCATTAAGCGTGGGCCTTGGCGGTTACCCAAGTTATCACCCTCAAAGGTTATGACTAAAGGATGTGATGTAATGTCTAGATAACCCTAGTATTTGAAAAGTAGATAGGTTTACTATACCCTAATTATTTATAATACAAAAAATACTTCATGTGTTCCGGTGTCTGTAACACTTCCGTCTGTCACACAAGATAAATAATATAAAGATGGCGGAAATTATAATTATTATTAATAATTAAATTTCTTTTAAATTAAATACATGTAATTACATGTAATAAACATTTTTGTAATCTCTCATCCATGTAAATTGTATTGAAAGTTGAACAGTTTAGATCCAGCTTTTATTAAACCTGTATCATATGATGCACTGGTACCTGCAGGCTTGATGTGTTAAAATTGTGTTCAATCTTATTACATTCCCTAACCCTTGCTGAAACTGGTGGTTTGATTGATTTGCTCGACTTACTGACGACTCCAAGGCTCGAACCCATATCCAGCACTACTTTTTTTAGACTCACAAAGCAGTGGCGTAGCGAGCAAACGGCTATACACAATTGTTTAAGTCGAAGGGATCCGACATGTTTTTCATTTATTTATTTCTTCAAAGAAAGTGGTTCTCAAATATCTCTAAAATGTGACCCACGTAGAAAAAAAAAGAAGCAAAGCCAGACACTCGCGCGCTCATTTCTCTCTCTCTCTCTCTCTCTCTCTCTCTCTCTCTCTCTCTCTCTCTCTCTCTCTCTCTCTCTCTCTCTCTCTCTCTTGCAATATATTTTACTTTCATGCTTCGACCTTGCTTTAAACCCCCCCCCCCCCTTTCCATGTGGCTGTCGTCTGCAACATCGAATATTTTAACAAACTTCGTTTTCCTGAGATATACATTAGGGTGGAGTGAAATTTTTTTTTTAATATTTTATTCTAATATTTCAAAATGGTTGCCAAATGATCTAAGTAGTTATGGCCTAAAATATCTTTTATGTAGTGTAACGTTTACCGGTGCCCCAAAGGCCTTCAAATTTCAAAGGACGCAAACTTTAAAGCATTATAACAATTTTGAATGAAATCAACATCCCAATCGTGATATTCGTAATGTTAATGTGCAAATATGAACTGCTGAACTAAATTATGAATATTTGACAATTTAACAATTTACAATAAGTTAGTATCGTCGATTTTTCTTAAAGGCAGGAGACAAATAACGTGACAGGAAGATGGCCTGTCACCATCTTTGCACGACGGTTTTGTTTTAATGTCAAACCAAACAGGGCCATAAATCCTCACAGTATAAGTCAAAAGTTCTTATAGCTCAAATGACGCCTTTGTCAACCAGTGTGCATGAAGCAATTTGCCACGATCGTGGCGAGTAGGATCACTGGAACAGTTGGGCTAGTCAGTTTAGGCCTCCAACATGTGACTCATTGGGCTAATCAGTTCAGGCCTCTACTGTGTGGATCATTGGGCTAGTCAGCTCACGCCCCCACCGTGTGGCTCATTGGGCTAGTCAGTTCAGGCCACCATAGTGTGGCTCATTGGGCTAGTCAGTTCACGCCCACATTAATATCCACATAAAATCCATACAGTTCTAAGCAACACATTTGAAAAATACATAATATTAAATTCGAATAAGGCAGCAGGTACTTATTTACTTTCCGCCGGCTTCCTCCACTAACTTATTTACTTTCCGCCGGCTTCCTTCCATCCACTAACTTATTTACTTTCCGCCGGCTTCCTTCCCTCCACTAACTTATTTACTTTCAGCCGGCTTCCTCCACCAACATATTTACTGTCAGCCGGCTTCCTCCACTAACTTATTTACCTTCCGCCGGCTTCCATCACCAACTTATTTACTTTCCGCCGGCTTCCATCACCAAATAATATGATTGTGTCATTTACTTTTTTTTTTAGATAAGTTGAACGTTGTTTATCTGAACGTTAATTATCCGGACAGTCAAATATGCGAACCAGTATTTTTTGGACAACTACATGTACTGTATATTAATCAGAGACCTTGCATCTAAAAAACGAAGGTGTACAATGGTACAGGAAAATTAATAAAGGTAAAATTGTGACATGTTGCACATATTTTCTCTGTCTTTAAGCATGTTTCTCGCAAGTGTTGATTTCTTATATTCGTATAGTTTCCGGTCTCATTTACTGCATTGATCGCCTTCATTTTCGGTTATCCGAACAATCGAGTATTCGAACGGTGCCCAGTCTGAATGGATTTGGATGACGACGTTCTAGTGTATTCATTTAATTGTGTTTAGATATTACATCTTTATTACAAAATAAATCTAGATATTCTATTTTAAATAATAAATTAGAGTTTACCAGTCACCTAAATAATTATAATTGCTAAGTAAACAATTTGGTTACGACAATTTTTCCTTTCTGTTTAACAAGGATCGACTGATTTTCTCACCATGCTTTACTCAGGGGTCACTGGAGGTCACCGGGGTATGGAGTGACCGGGATTGACAAAGAAAGAAAACTATCTTATTAATATCTCAAGAGAAATTCACATCTGAATTAAATGTTTTCCAATTCAGTAAAAGAGATCGGTCACGCCCAGCTGTCAGTTTGTTGACATTCAATTTATATTTATCTTACTTTAATTTGTTTTTACAATCAGAAAACAAGTTCATAATTGATAAGTTACATCCTTCACACGATACTGTACATGATTGATGTGTTACCTCTTTTACACGGTACTTCTCACATCGTCACATTAATATTAGCCTATCGCACACAGGTCGGTCAACTAATGACTTGACCAAAACACACACATACACCTACACAAACATATTTACATCCATATATAAATATATATATATATATATATATATATATATATATATATAGAGAGAGAGAGAGAGAGAGAGAGAGAGAGAGATTATGTCCATTTTGCAGTGGTATCCGGACAAAATTAACATCGGACAATGATCCCCCTGTTTTGTTATAATATACATTATATAACATGAAACTTTACTTTTATTATAAAATGTAACCTTTAATAACAAGATGTAAATACATGTAAAACCAAATATTTTTATTTTCGAGGAACCCCCAAATAAACCCCATTAGACATCTAAGCCACAGAGGTAAAAGTGTATCCCATGTTAGCTTTACATCAACCGACAGCTTACCTCATCAGGTATTATTAAACAAAATTGATAGTTACAGCCCAAGGTCAAGACTGATCGAACCTTTGTGTCTACCTTTCAATCACAACAACATCTATCACAACAACAAGAGCTATCACAACAACAGTTATCACAACAACAGCTATCACAACAGCAGCTATCACAACAACAGCTATCACAGAAACAACAGCTAGGTTGTCTTATAAATGGGTCTCTCACACAGAGAGAGGGGAGATGAAAGAATACGTGTATAAAATATAGTGCAGCAGTGAGCTGTAAATTTTGTCTCCACTC
>JAGDYQ010000147.1:1600058-1612803 GCA_021962125.1 Bulinus truncatus | reverse complement strand
TTTTTATAAAAACAACAACGTTTTTCTTGCGTACTAAAAAGCAGAAAATAATTTCTGAATAAATTGGTAACATGGTAATAGTAATTAGGAAGCGACCGATAATCGGATCGGTATCGGTATCTGACCGATATTGGCACTATCGGTTAATATCGGATCAACCGATTTTTTGTAGGGAGCGACCGATAATCGAACCGATATTGGTACTATGGGTTAACTATCGGACCGGCCGCTTTTTGGCTGCCGATACATTTTTTTTTCACAACGGAGTTGCAGAAAAAAAAATCCGTAAATAACCCAATTCTATAACCAGATCAGACAAGATTTAAAAAAAAAAGGAAAAAAAAACCCGTACACAGAAATTATCACGTCCACAAAAATTGCATCAGCCATATGACCTTGAAACAATAGGATTGGCATTTTTTAATTCTAATGTATGACCTTGAATGATACAATTAGTGAAGATCTGTGTGTATTTTTTTTTGGGATGGGAAGTTGGGGGGGGGGGGACAAGACTTAGGTGTGGGCGAAGTGTTACGAAATATGACAGGGAAGGGGTGAGCATGGGTTGACATACGTCATTAGCTGTAGCACAAGAAAAACACGTGTTTGGCATTGTTGTTGACTAAAAAAATATCGGTATCGGTAAAAATGATGGGGAAAAAAATCGGTATCGGACTATCGGTAAAAAGGCAGATCGGTCGCTCCCTAATAGTAATAGACTTTATAAGAGCTTCTGATTTTTAAACGTTGGGCGCATGAATCTTATATTATGTGAATGTTTGTATTACAGTATTAGAATCATCAAATGTTAACAATTAAATCCCAAAAGAATTATTACAGAAGATTTTCGAAATATCACGATATTGCAGATCATTTAATAGAACTTAGTCTAGATAAAAAAAGGCATATGAGTATGTAAAATTAATTCTAGTGTTGTATAACATGCGCCCAACGTTTTTCGTTTTTATAAAAATCAGAAGCTCTTTAGCTTTTGCCCTCCCACAAAATGTGTCCTCATTTTGTGGCATTCTTTTCTATATTTGAAGGAAAATACAATTATGTCAATCGCCTTGTTTGACCGATAGCGTTGATGTGTCACATTTTGTATGGCAAAGAAGACGACAATAATCGATTGGAAAAATGTAGTATTATTTTTTTATTCCCCATACTGCCACAAGTGGACATTCATCATATCAAAACAAACAAATATCAATAACAACCCTAAACTGTTAAAACACGTTATCCTCCACACGCCCAGTAAATCGTATGTCATACCCGCATTTTAATATTTTAACTGTAATTTTGTTCTTTGTTGTTCCATGCACCGTCAGCATTTTATTTGGCAACTATAAGTAATTGGGTCATTTCCGAATTGTCTCAGAGCAGTTAAATCAGAAAATGCTCCAGCTTTAGAGAAGAACAAGAGAATTTGGTCTTTAAATCTTGTGCAGTTCAGAAAAGGCATTAAATCACCAAAGCATAGTACTGTTAACAGTCTTGATCAAAAGCGAAAAATTCCAATTGATCTGCATATCGTGAACGGATATAAAACATTGGCTTATGGTATAAAAAGCAGAAAATACAGGATCGAAATAATTGCGGTTGAAGTATGGAAAAAATGACATTGCCCATTCATCAAGGTAAATCAACAGTTGAGAGAAAAATTGACAATGTTTTTAAGAAGTTTGAATGACATAATCGAAGACCCAGAAACTATGATTTCACAGCGATGTTTAATGTAACAGTTGAAAAAGGAGAGTGGCTGTGCAGAGAAGATAGAGAGTTCTATGCACTTCAGATTGCAACAAAAGGAAAAGTAAGCTTGTACCTCAGAAAATGATTCACAAAAGATTCACCCAAGAAAAATGAATTTACTTAAAGATAAAGTACGGAGTCACAGAAAGATTTACTGAAGAAAATGTTCAATCAAGTGTCTTACCAATTTCGGATACAGAAGATTCCGTGAGTGAAGATTTTTTGAGCGAAGAACAGTGTTACAGTGCTAGGGAAGAAAATGAGAAACCATTAAAGACTAAAAGACAAAAAACTGCTTCTGCAGTGCCGTTTAGTGACTGCAGCAAAATTGAATATAAGGAAGACCCAAAAAGTGTGAAACATCGTGAACTTGAGTTAGCATATATACTCCAACTCAAACAGCATTTACAAAGGTCTAATGAAAGAAGAAGAAAAATGAAAAGGAATTTCCAAGAAAAAAGAACACTGGTGCTTACACTTTGATGGAAAGACCAACAAAATAAAGCATATGAGGTTGTTGTTAAAAAATTATAAAAAGGAGGTCAACTCGCTGTTCTTCAGCTGGCAAATGCAAAAGTGGAGACAATGTTCAATAGACTAAAAACTGTGCTCATTACTACTCAATGAATATGAATTCTGGCCCTCAATAAAAATGATTGTCTCTGAAACAACTGCAGCAAATACAGGGAGAGGAATGGGTCCAGTCACACTGCAACAGACACACTTTTTAAAATGTTGGATTAGAAAACAAGCAATTTAAGTCTTTTCCGTTTCGGACAAAGGACATTTTAGAGCATTTTCATGTACGCAGTGGCTATGGTTACGCCGGTCGAAATCCGTATTTTTTCCGGGTGACAGCCATACATTTTGCTGGGTTTTGATAGATAGAGAGGGAAGTAATCATGTTGAATAACTGTTACAAAAATAAATCATGATTAAGCCCCTTTGATTAGCTTTTATTATTTATGTTTAAAATATAAGCAAAAACGGTACTTAAAACGCCCCCTATTTCGGCCCTGAGAGGTCAGATCGCAAAATGGACTTTTGATGTACACTTGGCAAGCCAAGACCTTCAAAATGATATATATAATATGGGTCCAGGACTTATGGTTGCTGGGATATAGGGCGCTCCTTCATTAATATAGCTTATATTGTAAAAACCGGTACTTAAAACGCCCCCTTTATCGGCCCTCAAAGGTCAGATCGCGAAATGGACCAAAGTGTTTACTGGGCAGGCCAAGACCTACAAAATGATATATACATCATGGGTCTAGGACTTATGATTGTTGAGATCTAGGGTGATGACGGACAGACAGACAGACAGACAGTCAAACCGGGGACAATAGAGCATTTTTTTTCGAAAATGCACTAAAAACTGTATACATCGGTTGCCAACAACACATTCTAGAAACTATATTGAAACACGTCATGAATGATAATTTTAGTACATCAACACTTCAGCGAATCGTTTGTTTCAACAGTAACAGAAAAGTATGAACAACTCAAACATATCATTTGTTAATTCTGGGACACCATTAAGCTTCCGAAAAGTAAATTTTTGATCAGTAATGCGAGAAGGGACTTAAAGTTAATTTATTGTTTGCTATCATTCGTTCTGATACCGGAGTATCGACAAACAGCTAAATCAGCGTGTGATATCATTAGTGGTACATGGGCTGACATCTGGTTCTCTCCCAAGTGCTTCAATCTGTTTCTCTCCCAAGTGCTTCAATCCTACTGACTTTGTTAATTTATAAGAAGCTTGTAGGCAAGTTCCAAAGGTATTGAAATCATTAAAGACATTTTAGTCTACAGATCCATCACCTATACCAGTGGTCGGCAAAGTGCGGCTCCGGAGCCGCATGTGGCTCTTTGGCTCCTTAAGTGCGACTTTGGCATTTCGTTTTATTTAGTATACAACTTATTTAGTGTACTACTTATTTATTGTAATAAATGCAGATTTGGCTCCCAATTTTTTTAAAATTGTTGTAATGTTCATATTTGGCTCTTTGGCTGATAAGTTTGCCGACCACTGACCTATACCAACGCAGCACTCAAATATCTGTGCAGAGCATGCAATTAAAGTGATGCAAGGTTTACTTCCACTTTGCAAGTCCATTGAGAAATTGAACATTAAATTTCTTTTAACTAATGCACAATAGAAATGTACATTGTAACAATTATCAATACTATTCTTATGTCACTTTTATTTGTAATGGTGAAACTTTTATCGAAATATTTGAACATTTTTATGTTCTAAAAATATTTGTGTCGATTGAAGGGTGAACTTTTTTTTTTATTCAAACAAAAATAACTCATATTTTCTTTATTTGTGATGCAAAGCTCAACTAAATTTTATTTGGGGATAGAGGTTTATATTTTAGTCATACCGCTAGTGTACACAGTCAATAACTGTGTGGATGCGTTAGATAGTATGTGGTATCTTCTGTTAATACCTATGTAGATGTTTCAGTAAGCATGTATGAATCTGCTATCTATATATGTATTTCAGTTTTTATCTCCTATCAATATGTACTGCTCATGTTAATGGATGTATGTTTCACTATCTCCTACCAACAGATTCATGTTTCTTGTCAATAGATGAGTGCATGTGTCAGTCATTCCGTGTGTATCTCAAGTCTATAAATGTGTGTCAAAAATGTGTCTTTATCTCCTGTGATAAATGAATCTTCTACTAAAAGATGTGTGCACTTTTTGCTGGAGCCGGAGCCGAAAAAAATCTGGCGGCTCCACGGCTCCCAAATGTTTTTTTTTTAAAGCAGAATTTTTTTTAGCTTTAAAATTCCAAATTTGTTTGATTGTTTGCCTCCAACAATTTGAAATGTTGTCATGTTTTACGAACGCCACAACAATAACAGCATTTAAATGATAGCGTGCACGCACATCACCACAAGAAATCTTTATTGGGGAATCGTTTTAATTTCGTTTTAAATCTTGTTTACCCTACGAAATTTTTTTAATGTCATGCTATTTTATTATAATAAAGTTAAAACAGTTTTATTTCATTGAATAATTGTATCAATCATTTAAAAATATATTTTTACTACGACGACAAATAGAACGCGTCATTTTTGTATATTATTTGACCGCGAATTTGTAATAGACTAAAAACAAGATGGTCGCTTTCTGTATTTAACAATTTTATTGTAAACATAATAGCTGAAATAGAGTAGATACATTTATAAGGCTGTGGGTCCGAATAACAATCAGACTTTATTGGGACGGGGTCCGAATAAAAATCGGAGTTTATTGGTTCCCGGGTCCGAATAGTCACTTTGAATTTATAAATAATAAATATAAATACTAAAGTCTTTAAAATATTTTAAATAATGTATCATTTTACTATTTGCTAATTTGATCATTGAAATAACTTTTATTACTTCTGAAAACGGCGACTAGTGAAACCTCGGTCGAAAATAATGATATGATTCTGGATGCACTGAAATGGTTTGTTTTTAGTAAAACCGACCATGCGTATATTTCTTGAATTCCTAACTATGGGGGTGAACGCGCCAAAATTTGCATAACTTTTTATCAGCGGCATGTTTGCGTGGCGCAATTACAAAAATTGTTGTCTCGTGTGATACTATCTTATAGGGAGCCGGAGCCGTCAAATTTGTGGGAGCCGGAGCCGGAAAAAATATGGCGGCTCCACAAGTCTGGTATTTTCTGTCAATACATATGTATATTTGACAGTGAGTGTGTGTTATCTATTACAAATTTATTTATCTTTTCTATCAAATGATGAATGTATGGGTCATTGTATACATCCTGTCTCTTTTCTTTATATATCTGTTTCATGTCTTTAGCTGTGTGTATTTGTCAGTTGTATCTTCTGTCAATAGTTGAGCGATTTAGTAAGAGTTTTAATATGTGTTTGTGTGGATGTGTCTGTTAGTGTATCCGCTTAAAGTAAAGTATAATATTTTCTTTAACGAATGGCAGTCATGGATGTGACTTAGGTAATATACGAAATAAAAAAAAAACTATATTTGAAAATTCCTCACTCAATTGATTTAATCGTTTAATTGAACGGTCGAGGCACTCAAAGTATTTTCTTTTTGTTATTAATTGCATCCGTTATGGTGAGGATAAATGTACACAACTTTTCATTCTTTTTGTAACAAACTCTTTAGTCATATAGCTAAATATTTAAATAAGATCATATAGTTACAAAGCATGGACATTAATGTGAATAATATAACAATATTTTTACTTTTAGTATGTAAATGAATCTATGATATCTAAAGTCAGAATCGATGATCAATATTTAAGAAAGAATTGAAATCGAATCAACATCGTTAAAAATCACTGTTGTATATATTTAAGTCTTGCATTAAGAAAAATTAGTGTGAATTATTGTAAATGCAATAAAACGCATAGTCTATTAATACTTACCGAGACTTAAATTGTTTCTCATAGTTGAGTGATGTTCAAAAGAAGCACCGCGCAAAATAATTATTGATAAAATTTTTAATAAAACCCACAATTTTAACTTAAAATATGCCATTTTAAACTAATTAATAACTATTAGGTTGTATTCCATAATTGATGAAAATTATAGCTGACAAACTATTTTTTATGAAAACTAAATTTCACATTATAAATGTCACTTTCAAAGCATTTAATTATACTTCAACGCTAAAGTAGTAAAATGTATAAACTATCCAAGGAAAACAGTTAAACCGATAACAAGATACTAATGTTCATTTTATTAGTCATCCACACTCTTCCACTACCTTTAACATTGATGCACGGTCGAGCCTAATGTTTCTCGCTCGAAATATCAAATAGCTAACAAAATGAGTAGGACAGTTTATAGATTGAAAAAGTCAATGTATTCTTTGTTCTACGTGTCCTACTCAGAAATCGTGTGTTCACTATTGACATTCTAGGGTTGTAGAGTACTGCCACTTGCTATCAGTTTGTCAAACATCTCGCGTAAATCTAATAGTTTTCTCAGCATGTTTTATTTAAAAAAATATATTTTTATATGCTTTACTTTAACTCTGTCTGCCTCTTTCATTTGAAGTCTGTTTTGTGTGTCAGTAAATTTGAAATTAATTTTCACTATCATATCTAGACGTAAATTTAGAACGATTGTGTATTCTTAATGAAATTATATAATTAATTTACATTTTACAGTAATCACATTATTAGGAGTTGTTGTGGCATATTTTAAAACTAGTTGCAAGTACCCGGCTTTGCCCGTGTTTAAAATAAAGTTTTCTGTTTATTTAAGAAGCGTAATTTAACGTTTAATTAAGATTTAAAATAAGACGCGTAAAAAAGGGTTTATTTGCATACAATAAAAGGGTATTTTTATCCTAAAGCAATGTGATACACAACATTTTTGGCAGTTCCCCTCTCTCTCTCTCTCTGTCTCTCTCTCTCTCTCTCTCTCACTCTCTCTCTTCCCCCTCCCTCTTTCCCTCCCTTTTTCTCTCCCTCCCTCCCCCCTCTCTCCTCCTCCCTCCCTCCCTCGCTCCGTCTTTTCCTCCCTCCCTCCCTCCCTCCTTCGCTCTCTCTCTCTCTCTCTCAGGCATGACTGTAGCAAAAGATGACAATTCCTATAGATGAAGGAATGGAATTTAATAATGTAGTAAGTAATGTGATATTTGGTTCCCCGTACCGATCATATTTATGGCAAGTTAGCTATGTGGAAGAGAAGCTCGTAAAACCTGAAATCGGGGTAAAAGTTTGCCAATTTTCATGTCTTTGATATCCAAAATAATTAATTACAATTAAAGTACCCATTGAGATGGGACGAAACCTGTTTAATAACCTCCCCCATGCAATTTTGTGTACGTGTACCAAATTTCACGTTATTTGGTTGTCTGGATCTTGAGTTTTATGGGAACAGACAGACAGCAAATACATCTCATAAGTATAGAGAAATATTGCCATCTACCGAATGACGGAAAATAAAATTTTTAAAGAAAATACCATTATTTATTATCTTTTCATAAATTACTTTTTGTTTATTGAATTTCCCGTTTCCGGTTTCAGGTTCATGTTCATCATCATTCATGATAATTATCAGTAATTTTCTGATCTAATTTAACTATTAAATTTGTAAACAAACTGACATTACGAATCAGTTGACGACAGAAGTGCTCAATATTCATTTTTATTTTTTTTAATATATTATTTTTAAATTTTCTGGGGGGGGGGGGGCTCGCCCCCCCTTAAAATATTTCGTTCCGCCGCCGATGCATTTCTATATTGGTCACTAGTTGTTTTTTTTCCGACATCAATCTTTTCATCCATCTAACACAACAAGTTAGATAAAATCTTTAACAAACCATTTGAAAATTAAAACAAAAATCAACATCCTTTAGAAATCTTAGCGTTCTACGCCATCGAAATTGTATATTTAATTTCTCCTCTTGCAATGTCTTAAGTGATCAGGGTAGAATTCTTAACGTATTTAACTTCATATTTTCCATATAAACGTCTATTGATGCATGCAATCGATCTGGTACTGTACTATATATTGTGATGCAATCACGACTTATGTACGCCTACACATTGTTAATTCGGTCTTTAACCCTTCCCCCCCCCCCCGGGCCTTACCACAAGTGATGAAATAGTGTTATTTGCCACCTGCAGTTGCACACCCCACACAACGACCTTCACCCTCAGTTTTGGCGGGAAAACGATGCAGTCAAAAGCGTGGGTGGGACTACCTGTAAAAGGAAATGTGCTGTGATTCTAGAGAACAGGACAGGGAGAAGTGGAGAACCCACAGGTCTGTTGATGCAGCGAGTTCTTTTTCGGCACATCGCCAGCGATAACACGTGGACTCGTTTCAACTGGATTAGTTGTACGCATAATAGACTTTGTTGTTTTGTTTTCGCCTTGATTTATTATAACCTGTACATTGTAGACTGTGAATAAATCTTATTATTCAACTAACGAACCCACGTGTCCTTTAGTGCCTACCTAGAGAGAGAGAGTCTGGAAAGTCGTAACAATATCAATGAGTTTGTAATTGTAAAGAAAGTGATCCAAATGTACACTATCTATATGTAGAAACAATATACATTTTTTAAAGTCCCATATTAGATTTCACCCTAAAAATGTCACATATCAGACATGAAATGTCCTAATTAGCAGTCCAATTCAACATACTTAATATTTTATGTCGATGTATTGTTAACGGTACGACAGTCTTTAGTTTACTCTAGAACTATTGAAATATACATAGCAACACAATTGCATTTCTTCTGAAAATATTTTCACAATTAACAAATCATGTAACTTCCAAATATTTAAAATAAATTTTATTATTATAATTTTTTTACCCTCGTAATCTGTTTTAAAAATAAATGTTCAGTATATAGTGAGTAAATAACTAAAGACATTATCCCACTAAATTCGTTGATATAATATTTAGAATATGTAGTAGACAGCTATTAATAAAGTTTATAATGTCGGTCATTAAGTCATGTCTTTTCTTGGAATGCTCAATGTTTTCCTTCAAAATAGACAAAATTGATAAAATTAGTTTTTAACGACGTTGGTATCAAAGTTTAAATTCTCAATTTCAACCCTACAGGTGCAGATTTAAGCCAACGTATGCGTGAACAGAGGAATGTCAACTTCATATTTATTTATAGAGAGATGAACATCGGCAAGAAATCATTGTGTCCCGTCTATTGAAGATTTGAAAAGTATTTTTTAGAGCATTTTCGAAAAAAAAATGCTCTATTGTCCTCGTTTTGTCTGTCTGTCTGTCTGTCTGTCTGTCATCACCCTAGATCTCAACAACCATAAGTCCTAGACCCATGATGTATATATCATTTTGTAGGTCTTGGCCTGCCAAGTGTGCAGCAAAAGTTCGATTTCGCGATCTGACCTCTGAGGGCCGTAAAAGCTGGCTTAGTACCGTTTTTTACTATATAAGCTATATTAATAAAGGAGCGCCTATATCTCAACAACCATAAGTCCTAGACCCATGATGTATATATCATTTTGTAAGTCTTGGCCTGCCAAGTGTACATCAAAAGTTCATTTCGCGACAGGACCTCTGAGGGCCGGGCTTCAGGGCTCCTAAGGGGCTTATATATTATATATACATCTTGTACGTTCAATAACCCATTCATTTGGTGCGAAATACTGCAGCACGTAGTTTCACCAATATTTATTAAGAAACTCATCAAATGAAATAGTAAGCTTGTGTTCTGAGTTTAATTGAAAGTATCAGAGCTATGCAACAATTGACGGAGTTTTCGGACGATTAAATGACTATAATTTCGAATGTTTTGAATTATGAGTCCTATTTCAGTAACCACAAACCACTTGTAGTTAGATTTAAGAGACAATAATTTTTTTTTCAAATATAAAGAAACGTCTTTATAATTTTTTTACAGATATATGCATTACACAATTGAATTTATAAACATTTCCAAAATTTACAAATATTTACTGAAAGCTAACAAATGTACTGATACATAACACGAAAATGCGCTAACACGTCCTGTGTCCAGAATGGAACAGGCTTAATTGCTTGTTTTTTTTAAGTAATGTTTTACTATTTTATGTTTCCTTAATTTAACTTTCATCAGTTATTAAAAAAATTCCAAACAGAAAGAAAACCCGTTATACTCGAAAAGTGGCAGCAATGTAAGGAGTAACTGAAAATCAGAAGGCGGAGGCAGTAGAGAGAAACGCAGCCAGAGATGAAGATGTACTGTCGCAAGCACGCCTAATATAGTGTTTCTGGTCCAACATTCTCATTTACGTTGGTATTAAGGAAAAATTAGGTTAGTATATTTAAACTTATCCTATTTAGAGTGCAGACTAATATGTATTTCTTTCGACAGTAATTTTAAAAATTATTTTCTTTACAGCTCTATACGATTGATAATTATTTTTCTAAAATGTGTGTGTTTGTTTCATTTTGTAATACACTGTCATTTTATATGTTTTTTAATTTATATTTCGTCAATTCTTCAAAAAATGTCAATACAGAAGAAGATCTGTTATATTCGAAGAGTAGTGAGTAACTAAAAATCAGACGGGGGTAGGTGAGCGACATGCAGCCAAACATGAGTCGGAAGCTTACCTTATACAGTATGCTTTGCCAACATTCTAATTTGTGCCATTTTTCTCTTTAATTATGTAAGTATATTTCATCCTAATTGTATTAAGAATGCGAACTAATGTTTATTTCATCAGTATTAAAAAAATTGTTTAAATTAATAATAATTTTTTATAACTTTAAAAAAATATTTTTAATGCTTTGTCATTTATATATTTTTTTAATTGACATTTTTTCATTTCACCAAAAAAAAATGTCTAGCAGAGGAAGATCTAATTTAGGTTGTTATATTAGAAAAGTGTCAGCTATGCAATGAGTATTCAAACCTTATGAGCATCGGAAACATGTAAGGGCAGAGGCAGCAGAACTACGTACATCCATGCGTGAAGATGAACAGCTGCCAGCACGCCGAAAATAAAATCACACAATTAAAATCGTCTAGCATTAGTTATCAACACAAACCAAAGTATCTCCTCATTGCAAGACTCTGACATTTATTAGACAAACTACAGAAATGTTTTGTGCCTCTGAAAAAATTGGATAACCATCAGAGCTATTAAAACATTTGTTTGATGAATATACTAGGTAATTAAAGCATTTCCTATCTAGCAAAAGGAAATATAACTCATACTTCTTAATGTCCAGCTGCAAAACAATATTATCTAATAGAATTTTTGAATCTCGATCTGCCAGGGATACCATTACACATGCTGAAGTAGAAAATCTGTGCCAATCATTATGTTTTAATTTATCAGCCAGCCTAAAGTGCTGCTATGGCACATGTCTTCCAGCAAAAATATTGATGAGCAACGTCATAGAAGGAAAAATTTGACAGTCCTTGCATTTCTCCAACCGTTTCAATTTGAAAGATTGCAATTCCCTATTCGTTTGGCATTGAAATCACTTTCAACAAAGCTCAAGGCTAGACTTACGAATTGTGTGGTATAGATCCAGACATTTCTTGTTGCATGGTCTAGATTCTGCAAACTAGACAATTTGTAAATATAAACAAATAATTATACAACCAAAAAATATTGTATATCTAAAATCAAATAAACATAACAAATTTAGAAACGAAGATCCACTCAATAGAACTCATTTTCCTTTGTTTGTAGTTTTAAATGATTGATAATTATTTTTTCTAAAATGTGTCTTTTTTATAAACAGAATCAGAAACAAGGGCTTTCTCAATATTTACTATTACATTACATAGGGCCATGGGCGTCGCTAGGGATTTTTCCGGGGGGGGGGCACAAAAACACGTTTTTTATTTTAACTAATAATGCCATACAGGTTTATTTCTCAATTAAATCCAAGTTAAGTATAACGTTAATTATTTATATTCACATAAATAAATGCATTTGAATATTCAAACATTTTTTTATTCAAACTCTTGTTAGTTTATAATCGTCTGCCTCTGAGTGAATTTTAAATTTATCCTAAATTAATATGAAAAGATGGATATCAGAAAACAAGCAATTAAGCCTGTTCCATTCTGGACACAGGACGTGTTAGCGCATTTTCATGTTATGTATCAGTACGTTTGTTATCTTTCAGTAAATATTTGTAAATTTTGGAAATGTTTATTAATTTAATTGTGTAATGCATATATCTGAAAAAAGATATTAAAAGGACGTTTCTTTATATTTGAAAACAAAATTATTTTCTCTTAAATCTAACTACAAGTGGTTTGTGGTCACTGAAATAGGACTCATAATTGAAACATTCTAAATTGTTGTCATTTAATCGTCCGAAAACTCCGTCAATTGTTGTTTTATATAAAGTACGGGAAGTAAGTCATGTTGAATAACTGTTACAAAAATAAATAATGATTACGCCCCTTTGATTAGCTTTTATCATTTATATTTAAAATATAAGCAAAACGGTACATAAAAACTCTTTCGAAAATGCTCTAAAAATTTG